>JASUUI010000221.1:92500-97500 GCA_030444775.1 Atalantia buxifolia | reverse complement strand
TCGCTCACGGAATACTCCACCCAATCCAAAGACAAGAAGTCTAGCCAAGGCAAAGGTGGGGGAGAGAGTCGCAAGGACAAGGGCAACAACCGCAAGGATTGGGGGCAGAAAAAGCCTCCTAGCAACAAAAGCGGGCAAGGTAAATCGGAGGGCAAGAAGGAGGCACCGAAGCCGCGAAGCCCATGCTTCATATGCAACGGTCCCCATTGGGTACGCGACTGTCCGGAGAAGAAGTCGCTCAATGCTCTTGCTGCCCAACTCAAGAGCAACCCCACTATGACCACGGAAGAACCCCAACTCAGCATGGGTTCCCTCCAACGTCTTGGCGCACTCAACCGCCAACAGCCCGCACTCACAAAGAAAGGGCTTATGTATGTGAGCGCGACAATCAACGGCCAGTCCGTGCGCGCGCTGCTGGACACGGGAGCAACACACAACTTCGTGTCCGTAGATGAGGCCAAGCGCCTAGGCCTCAAGGCCACCAAGGAAGGAGGCGCAATGAAGGCAGTGAACTCACCCGCCAAGCCAATTGCGGGTATTGCACAAGGTGTGCCCATGACCCTCGGTACGTGGAGCGGAAAGCTTGATTTCTCCATCGTGCCCATGGACGACTTCAAGATGGTCCTCGGCATGGAATTCTTCGACCAAGTCCATGCCTTCCCGCTGCCCGCTACAAACTCCCTAAGCATCCTCGACGGGAGCAAGGCATGCATGGTGCCCACAGAGAGAGGCAAGTCCGAGGAAAAGACACTCTCGGCCATGCAATTCAAGAGGGCTTTCAAGAAGGACCCAAGCTTCTTGGTCTCCATCCGGGAACTAAACGAGCAAGGAGATTGCGGAAACAAGCCAAGCCAAGTCCCTCCACGCATACAAGCTGTCCTCGATGAGTTCAAGGACGTGATGCCTTCGGAACTTCCAAAGAAGCTCCCACCGCGACGAGAGATAGATCATGCAATCGAGCTGGAACAAGGTGCGAAGCCACCAGCCTTGGCGCCCTACCGCATGGCGCCGCCCGAACTTGAGGAGTTGCGGAGACAACTCAAAGACTTGCTTGACGCAGGCTATGTTCGCCCCTCAAAGGCCCCATTCGGTGCACCGGTCCTCTTCCAAAAGAAAAAGGATGGATCGCTGCGGATGTGCATCGACTATAGAGCGCTTAACAAGATCACTATCAAGAACAAGTATCCAATTCCGTTGATCGCGGACTTGTTCGACCAACTTGGCAAGGCACGGTACTTCACTAAACTTGACTTGCGCTCCGGGTACTACCAAGTACGCATAGCCAAGGGAGATGAACCGAAAACAGCGTGCACAACAAGGTACGGGTCTTTTGAATTCCTTGTTATGCCTTTTGGTCTCACCAATGCACCCGCCACATTTTGCACGCTCATGAACAAGGTGCTCCAACCATTCCTCGACCGCTTTGTGGTCGTGGTACTTGACGACATCGTGGTATATAGTACCACACTTGAGGAGCATGCCCAACATTTGCAACAAGTCCTCCAAGTACTCGAGACAACGAGCTCTTTCTCAAAATGGAGAAGTGCTCATTTGCCCAACAAGAGGTGGAGTTCCTTGGCCACAAGATTGCGGGCGGGAAGCTAATGATGGAGAACGCCAAGGTGAAGGCCATCCTTGAGTGGAAACCTCCCACAAAAGTGCCCGAGCTTCGCTCATTCCTTGGGCTGGAGAACTACTACCGCCGCTTCATCAAGGGCTACTCAGCCAAGGCGGCACCCTTGACCGATTTGCTCAAGAAAAACAGAACGTGGCATTGGTCCGAGGAATGCCAACGCGCATTCGAGGAGTTGAAGAAAGCAATTTCGGAGGAACCCGTCCTTGCTCTTCCGGACCATAACAAGCCCTTCGAAGTCCAAACGGATGCCTCCGACTTCGCCATTGGCGGAGTCCTTATGCAAGAAGGCCACCCCATAGCGTTCGAGAGCCGAAAGCTGAACGATACGGAACGCCGCTACACGGTGCAAGAAAAGGAGATGACAGCCATCATCCATTGCTTAAGAGTGTGGCGACATTACTTGCTTGGCTCACACTTCACAATCATGACGGACAACGTAGCGACAAGCTACTTCCAAACACAAAAGAAGTTGAGTCCGAAGCAAGCAAGGTGGCAAGATTTCCTAGCGGAATTCGACTATCGGCTCGAGTACAAACCGGGTAAAGCCAATGTCGTTGCGGATGCTCTAAGCCGCAAGGCCGAATTGGCAACACTTAGCATGAGCCAACCGAAGTCCGACCTTGTCTCACGCATCAAGGAAGGCCTCCAACAAGATCCGTTAGCAAAGGATTTGCTGGAGAAGGTGCTCGAGGGAAAGACAAGGCGATTTTGGCAAGAAGAAGGCATCCTCCTCACCAAGGGAGATCGGCTGTTCGTGCCAAGGTGGGGAAATTTGCGGAAGGAAGTCATCAAGGAGTGCCACGACTCCAAGTGGGCTGGTCACCCCGTAATGGAGCGCACCACCGCACTAGTCCAAGCCTCGTATTTTTGGCCACACATGAGGGACGACATCGAGGCATACGTGCGAACTTGTCTTGTGTGCCAACAAGACAAAGTGGATCATCAACTTCCAGCAGGATTATTGGAGCCACTACCACTCGCAACAAGACCATGGGAAAGTGTCTCCATGGACTTCATCACGTCTCTGCCTAAGTCCGAAGGGTGCGGTAGCATCATGGTCATTGTCGACCGTTACAGCAAGTATGCAACCTTCATTGCCGCACCAGCCGATTGCAAGGTTGACGAGGCAGCCCGACTCTTTGTCAAGCACATTGTGAAGCTTTGGGGAGTCCCGAAGAGCATTGTGAGTGACCGAGACCCTCGGTTCACTGGGCGTTTTTGGACGGAGCTCTTCAAGATGTTGGGGACGGATCTCAAGTTCTCGACAAGCTTCCACCCACAAACAGATGGGCAGACCGAGCGCATCAATGGCCTCCTCGAGATGTACCTAAGGCATTATGTGAGCGCTCATCAGCGGGATTGGGCGAAGCTACTCGACATCGCCCAATTTTCTTATAACTTGCAGCGAAGTGAGGCTACGGGCAAGAGTCCATTCGAAATCATCATGGGGTTTCAGCCTATGACCCCCAACGCCATAGCCTCAACTTACGGAGGGAAAAACCCCGCGACACACAAGCTCGCCCGTGAATGGCACGAGGAAGCGGACATCACGCGAGCCTACCTCGACAAAGCCGCGAGGAAGATGAAGAAGTGGGCGGATACAAGGAGACGGCACGTTGAGTACAAGGAAGGCGATCAAGTCATGATCAAGCTCCTACCCCAACAATTCAAGACTTTGCGGAAAGTGCACAAGGGGTTAGTGAGGCGCTACGAGGGACCCTTTCGAGTTGTACGACGTGTGGGCAACGTCTCGTATCACCTCCAACTTCCACCAAGACTCAAGATCCATCCGGTCTTCCATGTGAGCCTCCTCAAGCCATATCACGGAGACATGGGAGACCCAAACCGCGGAGAATCAAGGCGTGCACCAACTGCCGTTGTCACCGCGTTCGACAAAGATGTGGACTACATCATTGCGGATCGCGTGATTCGGAGGAGAGGCGTGCCACCATACAACGAGTACTTGGTGAAATGGAAAAACCTCCCCGAGAGCGAAGCCACTTGGGAACGTGAAGACGATTTGTGGCAATTCGCTGAGCACATCCAGAATTTCAAGCACGAAAGCGCGACGAGGACGCCGCGAGCTTAGGTGGGGGAGGATGTTGCGGACCGCCCAAGTTACTAGCCCAATTGCCCACCATTTCGGGCTAGAGAGCCAAGACAAGGCCAAGAGTGCTAGCTTGGCCCAATTCCGGAAGCTTCTAGGCAACTCTAGCACATGTGAGCATTGTAAATAATCTAGAATACTCTATCACTTTCCAGCACATGTATAGTTGGCAAGCACTTGTATAGAATTCTCTAGAATCTCTAGAACTTGTAAGCCTCCCCTATAAAAAGGGCATGGCACTTAGCATTTGAGCAACAAGCTTAGAGCAAGCAACTCAAGCATTGTAAACTCTCTCTTGTAATCTTTCTTGCAAGCAATACAAGGCCGCCCACTCACTCATCCCAAGACAGCCCCGCTGGCAAAGCAGGTTTTCCCGCCTTCGCGCGCGAGGCCGCAGGCGCTAGCGCGCAAGGCCGCGACCGCTCGCGCGCACGCCCGCGCGCAAGGTTTGGCCCCCTTCGCGCGCGAGGCAGCGCCCACTCTCGCGCGAGGCCGCCCACTCTAGCGCGCAAGGCAGCGGCCGCACGCGCGCTATGCCGCCCACGCTAGCTGGCGAGGCAGTGCCCGCTCGCGCGCATGTCCGCGACCGCTCGCGGGCGATGCTGCCCATGCTAGCGCGCACGCTCGCGCGCAAGGTTTGCCCGCCTTCGCGCGCGAGGCAGTCACGCTAGCGCGCAAGGCTAGCGCGCACGCTCGCGCGCGAGGCACCCCACGCTAGCGCGGGAGATTTGCCCACCTCCGCGCGCGAGGCAGCGCCCGCTGGGCCGCGAGACTGCCCACGCACGAGCGCGAGACTGCCGCCGCTCGCCTCGCGCACACTGGCGAGGGGCATCTGGGCCACGCTCGCGTGCGAGGCTGCCCATGCCCGAGCAAGGCGCTGCCCATGCCAGAGCAAGGCATGCTGCGCACGCCGGCGCCCACTCGCGGGCAGGCCAGCGCGCGCTCGCGCGAGGAAGTCAGCCCAGGCTTGCGCGGAAGGCAGCGTGCACTCGCGGGGCAAGCAGCGCAGGCACGCGAGGCAAGCTGCCCCCGATCGCGGGGCAGGCAGCGCGCGCTTGCGAGCAGGCGAGCCAGCGCCCGCGCCTGGCCTGCAGCCCACGCACGCTGGGGAGGCAGGAGGCTGCAATTAGCCTCCGTCTTGCGGGAGAACACGAGACGGCTGGCTTAGGGGTCAATTTTTTGGCCGGTGGAAAATAGTTTTAAAAATCGTCCTAAATGGGGAAACCGGGACACAAAAAAGTCGCAAGAAGTAGTAAA
>JASUUI010000221.1:45000-47500 GCA_030444775.1 Atalantia buxifolia | reverse complement strand
CGCTCACATAATGCCTTAGGTACATCTCGAGGAGGCCATTGATGCGCTCGGTCTGCCCATCTGTTTGTGGGTGGAAGCTTGTCGAGAACTTGAGATCCGTCCCCAACATCTTGAAGAGCTCCGTCCAAAAACGCCCAGTGAACCGAGGGTCTCGGTCACTCACAATGCTCTTCGGGACTCCCCAAAGCTTCACAATGTGCTTGACAAAGAGTCGGGCTGCCTCGTCAACCTTGCAATCGGCTGGTGCGGCAATGAAGGTTGCATACTTGCTGTAACGGTCGACAATGACCATGATGCTACCGCACCCTTCGGACTTAGGCAGAGACGTGATGAAGTCCATGGAGACACTTTCCCATGGTCTTGTTGCGAGTGGTAGTGGCTCCAATAATCCTGCTGGAAGTTGATGATCCACTTTGTCTTGTTGGCACACAAGACAAGTTCGCACGTATGCCTCGATGTCGTCCCTCATGTGTGGCCAAAAATACGAGGCTTGGACTAGTGCGGTGGTGCGCTCCATTCCGGGGTGACCAGCCCACTTGGAGTCGTGGCACTCCTTGATGACTTCCTTCCGCAAATTTCCCCACCTTGGCACGAACAGCCGATCTCCCCTGGTGAGGAGGATGCCTTCTTCTTGCCAAAATCGCCTTGTCTTTCCCTCGAGCACCTTCTCCAGCAAATCCTTTGCTAACGGATCTTGTTGGAGGCCTTCCTTGATGCGTGAGACAAGGTCGGACTTCGGTTGGCTCATGCTAAGTGTTGCCAATTCGGCCTTGCGGCTTAGAGCATCCGCAACGACATTGGCTTTACCCGGTTTGTACTCGAGCCGATAGTCGAATTCCGCTAGGAAATCTTGCCACCTTGCTTGCTTCGACTCAACTTCTTTTGTGTTTGGAAGTAGCTTGTCGCTACGTTGTCCGTCATGATTGTGAAGTGTGAGCCAAGCAAGTAATGTCGCCACACTCTTAAGCAATGGATGATGGCTGTCATCTCCTTTTCTTGCACCGTGTAGCGGCGTTCCGTATCGTTCAGCTTTCGGCTCTCGAACGCTATGGGGTGGCCTTCTTGCATAAGGACTCCGCCAATGGCGAAGTCGGAGGCATCCGTTTGGACTTCGAAGGGCTTGTTATGGTCCGGAAGAGCAAGGACGGGTTCCTCCGAAATTGCTTTCTTCAACTCCTCGAATGCGCGTTGGCATTCCTCGGACCAATGCCACGTTCTGTTTTTCTTGAGCAAATCGGTCAAGGGTGCCGCCTTGGCTGAGTAGCCCTTGATGAAGCGGCGGTAGTAGTTCTCCAGCCCAAGGAATGAGCGAAGCTCGGGCACTTTTGTGGGAGGTTTCCACTCAAGGATGGCCTTCACCTTGGCGTTCTCCATCATTAGCTTCCCGCCCGCAATCTTGTGGCCAAGGAACTCCACCTCTTGTTGGGCAAATGAGCACTTCTCCATTTTGAGAAAGAGCTCGTTGTCTCGGAGTACTTGGAGGACTTGTTGCAAATGTTGGGCATGCTCCTCAAGTGTGGTACTATATACCACGATGTCGTCCAAGTACACGACCACAAAGCGGTCGAGGAATGGTTGGAGCACCTTGTTCATGAGCGTGCAAAATGTGGCGGGTGCATTGGTGAGACCAAAAGGCATAACAAGGAATTCAAAAGACCCGTACCTTGTTGTGCACGCTGTTTTCGGTTCATCTCCCTTGGCTATGCGTACTTGGTAGTACCCGGAGCGCAAGTCAAGTTTAGTGAAGTACCGTGCCTTGCCAAGTTGGTCGAACAAGTCCGCGATCAACGGAATTGGATACTTGTTCTTGATAGTGATCTTGTTAAGCGCTCTATAGTCGATGCACATCCGCAGCGATCCATCCTTTTTCTTTTGGAAGAGGACCGGTGCACCGAATGGGGCCTTTGAGGGGCGAACATAGCCTGCGTCCAGCAAGTCTTTGAGTTGTCTCCGCAACTCCTCAAGTTCGGGCGGCGCCATGCGGTAGGGCGCCAAGGCTGGTGGCTTCGCGCCTTGTTCCAGCTCGATTGCATGATCTATCTCTCGTCGCGGTGGGAGCTTCTTTGGAAGTTCCGAAGGCATCACGTCCTTGAACTCATCGAGGACAGCTTGTATGCGTGGAGGGACTTGGCTTGGCTTGTTTCCGCAATCTCCTTGCTCGTTTAGTTCCCGGATGGAGACCAAGAAGCTTGGGTCCTTCTTGAAAGCCCTCTTGAATTGCATGGCCGAGAGTGTCTTTTCCTCGGACTTGCCTCTCTCTGTGGGCACCATGCATGCCTTGCTCCCGTCGAGGATGCTTAGGGAGTTTGTAGCGGGCAGCGGGAAGGCATGGACTTGGTCGAAGAATTCCATGCCGAGGACCATCTTGAAGTCGTCCATGGGCACGATGGAGAAATCAAGCTTTCCGCTCCACGTACCGAGGGTCATGGGCACACCTTGTGCAATACCCGCAATTGGCTTGGCGGGTGAGTTCACTGCCTTCATTGCGCCTCCTTCCTTG
>JASUUI010000221.1:0-5000 GCA_030444775.1 Atalantia buxifolia | reverse complement strand
CGGAGGCTATGTGTGCGAAACACACCCCAAGATTTTCAACGATACAACAAACACCAACACACTCACAAGGCACAAGAGATTTACGGAAACACCGGCTTCCAACCTTTTCTTATTAATCACAAGAACAAGGAACTACAATAGCTCAAGCAAGAGTGCTAGGAGATCACCACTCACTGATTACAAAACTTGGCTCCCTAAGCTCTCCCTCCCAATGCTATATATAGCATTTGTGAGTGACAACCCCACTCACTAGGATATGAATAGTCTAATCCCACACTATTCATTGTCTCCCACCCACACATAAACAATTAAGCCCACTACCCTAGTGCTTTGCCCATACACTATTGTTTAGGATACTTTGAATAGTGGCGGACCATCCCCACTTAGACAAGCTCCTTAATTTGGGTAGTGCCCATGTAGTGGCGGGGCGCCGCCCCCCAGAAATGCTCCAACAATCCCCTTGGCTTGATTGCTTGTGCGTGGCACATATCGTGTGCGTGTGCGCTCCCTAGCGCGCTTGTCCGCTTCCGTTAGCGTGCGCGTGCATGCTGCCTTGCGTGCTTCTGTGCGCGCTCACCCGCTGCCCACCAGCGTGCGCATGACTTGCGCGCATTCGCGTGCGCGCTCTGCCCTCGGAGCACTTGTGCGCTGCCTCGCACATTTCTCGCGTGCTGCCCATCAGCCCGCTGATTGCTGCCACGCCCCAGCCTGCGTGCAGACTTGCCTTGTTTTTCCCGCACATCCGCTGCCCATTATGCTTGGCACAAGGCTGCCAGCCAAGCATCAGCGTGCCTCGAGCTTTAAGGCTGTAACAAACCTCCCCCACCAGAAGAACCCGACGCCCTCGTCGGCAAAGAGTCCAAGTACGCCTTAACCTCCCGCTCGAACTGCCATAATGACACTTCCTTCTCCCAGCTAGCATCCGCTTCGCTGCCTCCCTTCCATTGAACCAGATATTCCGTTCTCCGATTCTTCTTGCTCTGCCCCATGGTTTTGTGCTCAAGGATTTTCTCTACTTCCTTGTTATATTGCTTCCGAATTACCGGTGGAGCACGCTTGGTTTGTTGGCGTCCTACATCCACCAAGTCTTCGTTAAAGGGTTTAAGGAAACTCACATGGAATGTAGGATGGATCTTCAATCTCTCGGGTAGTCGTAACCGATACGCCACCTGACCCACCCTCTTTACCACCTCAAATGGTCCGTCATACCTCGGCACCAGCCCCCGATGTACCGTTTTGCTACTGATTTTCTTCCAAATCTGGGGCGTTAGCTTCAGCAACACCTTGTCACCCACATTGAACTCCAGCGGCCTTCTTCCAGCATCCGCATACTTCTTCATTCGCCGCGATGCCTTCGCCAAGCTATCAATGGCCCTCTCGATCATTTCTTGCTTGTCTCGCGCGAATCGGTAAGCTGCAGGGCATTTCCCGCCTGTATGCTGCTTCACCACTTCGTGAGGAGTCAATGGTTGCTGCCCCATAACCAACTCTGCCGGGCTCATTCCCGTCGCCGAAGAGCGATGGATGTTGTAGCAAAATTGGGCTACATCCAGCAAGTCCACCCAATTCTTTTGGCTTGCTGTCACATAATGCCGTAAGTACTCTTCTAGCAATGCATTCATCCTCTCCGTTTGTCCGTCCGTTTGAGGATGATTGGCAGTAGAAAACTTCAATTCCGTCCCCATCAAATTGAAGAGCACTGTCCAAAATCTTCCGGTGAACCGAGTATCCCGGTCACTAATGATGTCCTCCGGAACACCAAAATACTTCACCACATACTTGAAAAACAGCTCCGCTGCCTTGTCCGCCGGGCAAGCATGAGGTGCGGGCACAAATATCGCATATTTTGAAAACCGATCAACTACAACAAGTATCGATTTCTGCCCATCCGATTTAGCCATTCCCGAAATGAAATCCATTGAGACAGATTGCCAAGGTCTCTCCGGATTTGGCAATGGTTGTAGAAGTCCCGCTGGCTTCCTCTTCTCCGACTTGTCTAGTTGACACACTAGGCAAGTTTTGACGTATAACCGTACGTCATCCTCCATTTTAGGCCAGTAATATGAACGTTCCAGCAACGCCATCATCCTTTCCACCCCTGGATGTCCAGCCCATTGAGAATCATGTGTATCCCGCAACAAAATTCTCCGCAAGTCCCCTCCCGAAGGAACATATAATTTTCCACCTCGTGCATAAATTAGGTCTTCATCAACCCAATATCTCCGCACCAAGCCCTGCTTGATCTTCTCACGGAGTTGGCAGTAGCTTGTATCCGTTTCCGCTTGCTGCCGCACTTTGTCAAGAAAATCCGTTACCACTGTTGTCAACGCAGCCACATATGCTTCAACAGTTTTGCGGCTGAGAGCATCCGCAACTTGATTCTGCCTTCCCGGTCTATGTACCCACACAAAGTCATATTCGGCAAGGAACTCTTGCCATCTTGCTTGTTTTGGTGATAGTTTCTTCTGCGTCTTGAAATAAGTATTAGCAACATTATCCGTAACAACAGAAAAAACCGTACCTAGCAAGTAGTGCCTCCAAGTGCTTAGGCAATGTATCACTGCCGTCATCTCCTTCTCATGTGCGGAGTACCGTTGTTCTGCATCTTTCAGCTTTCGGCTTTCAAAAGCTACAGGGTGACCATCTTGAACGAGCACGCCACCAATGGCCCTATCCGACGCATCCGTGTGCACCTCAAATGGCAAGCTAAAGTCAGGTAGCTTGAGCACCGGCTCCGAAGCTACGGCTTGCTTGAGTTTCTCGAATGCTTGCTGGCACGCTTCCGTCCATTCCCACCTCCGATCTTTCTTCAACAAGTCCGTGAGTACACTAACCCGTTTTGAGTACTCCTTGATGAACTTGCGGTAGTAGTTTGCTAGCCCAAGAAACGACCGAAGTTCCGCCACCTTCGTAGGTGCAGGCCAATCAAGAATGGTCTTGACCTTCCTCTCATCCATGCAAATTCTGCCTTGGCTTACCCGATGCCCCAAGAATGTTATCTCCTTGCGACAAAATTCACATTTTTCTTTCTTGACAAAGAGTTTGTGTTCCCGTAACCGAGAGAACACTAGCCTAAGGTGATCTAAGTGATCCACCAAAGACTCACTGTACACAACTATATCATCGAGGTATACAACAACAAAAAGGTCTAAGTAATCAACAATACATCATTCATTAAATTACAAAATGTTGCGGGTGCATTGGTGAGCCCGAAAGGCATCACCAAGAACTCGTATGACCCATACCGAGTTACGCAAGCTGTTTTAGCTTCGTCACCTTCCGCAATCCGTACTTGCCAATACCCCGATCTCAAGTCTAACTTAGTGAAATAAGATGCTCTACCCAATCTATCAAACAAATCCGAAATGTTGGGGACAGGGTATTTGTTTTTGATAGTTACCTTGTTTAAGGCGCGGTAGTCCACACACATCCGCATTGAGCCATCTTGCTTCCTTTGAAATAGAATCGGTGCGCCATAAGGTGCTTTAGATGGTTGTATGAATCCCGCATCCAGCAACTCATCCAATTGTTTCCGAAGTTCCAGCAACTCCGAAGGCGACATCCGATATGGAGCCTGCGCCGGTGGTCTTGCGCCAGGCTCTAGATCAATCCGATGATCTACAGCACGTTTCGGTGGTAAGGCTCGAGGGAGCTCCGGCGGCATGACATCCGCAAACTCTTCCAACACTTGGGCGTACTCATCAGGCACCTCCACAACCTGATCAGGTTTTATCTCCAACAACGCAGCCAAGTAAGAGTTCTCCTTCCGTTTCAAGCCTTTTTCAAATTGTCCCGCAGATTGGAGTGATGGTTCCGATCTGCCATGAACCATAAAATTGCACGGCACAATACATGGCGTCTCCGTACCCATGATTAAAATGCTTTTCCGGTAAGGCATTAATTGTACCATTGCAGCCAAAAAGAATTCCATACCAAGGATTAAATCAAAATCATCAAGAGGCATGACAGTAAACTTTACCGTTTTCTGCCAAGTTCCGACCCGCAATGAAGTTTGCACAGCCCCTTGAACACCCACACTAGCCGAATTCACAGCCTTCACCTTGCTGCCTACAGCCGTTACTTTCAAACCCAAACGCGCCACTTCGTGGGACGCAAGAAAGTTAGCCGTAGCTCCCGTGTCAAGCATAGCACGCACTTCCCTTCCATCCACCAAAACAGTCGTGACCATCAACCCTTGATTGAAGTCATTACACACGACCTCTTCCCTCAAAGTATTCATCAACTGTAAAGGATTCATACGAGAAGTACTTGCCTCATTATTTGAAGGTTCCGCCTCCATTTTCTTGACCATAGCGTTCAGCTGTGTTCGCTTTGGGCAATCCCTCGCCCGATGTGGTCCGTCACATATGAAGCATCCCGAGCTTTTCTTCTCATTTCCATCTTTTTGTTTGGCTTTCCTAAAGTTCCCTTTCTTCCCGCCATCACGCTTAGAAGGGCCAGCTTTCTTTGAGTCTTTATTCTTTTTAGGTTCGGAGGGAGAAGAACTCGCAAACCTAAAATCAACCAAACCTTCCGCAACAGCAATCGCCATTGGCAAGTCACGCACAACCTGCCTTCTCAATTCGGTTTGCGCCCACGGCTGCAACCCACTCATGAAGTTGAAAAGCTTGTCTTCATCGGACATGTTCTTGATATCAAGCATCAAAGAACTAAATTCCTTCACATAATCCCTGATGGATCCGGTTTGTTTGAGCTTCTTCAAGCCCTCTCTCGCTATCCAGCTTGCATTTCCCGGCAAGAATTGACCCTTCAACTCTCGCTTCAGTGAATCCCATGTCTCGATAGTCGGTCGGTTGGCTTCAGCATCCTCTTGGAGCCTGCTGCGCCACCAAAGCTTTGCATCCCCCTCAAGGTACATGCTTGTAATTGAAACTCGCTCCGCTTCGGGTACTCGAGCAGCCTTGAAGTACTGCTCCATATCCCACAGAAAGTTCTCTAGCTCCTTGGCACTCCGCGTGCCCCCAAATGGTTTCGGCTCC
>JASUUI010000022.1:0-17050 GCA_030444775.1 Atalantia buxifolia | reverse complement strand
GAATAAATAAAAAGAGGAGAATACATCCAAAACTAACAACTATGATTCATGATTGCACAAACAACATATATTAAATCTAATATGAAAAACATAAAAATGACTTTTGGAGTAATTCACCCCATACAAAATTACTCATTTTTTTAAAAAGTCAATCAATGCCAAAATCAAAACCTTGCCCTCAAAGTATATTCTAATACTCCTTTATACTATTTTCAATATGCGAAACCAAAAAGCCTTCCATGTCACATTATCCAAGAAAATCAAAATCAATTGCTGTTTCCTAGATATTGTTTCCATAAATGGCGAAATAAATATTTCAATATCTCAATAGCCCTCTATAATGTTTATTTATTTTAAACCTAAAGCTTTAATAAGAGTTCTTCAAACTATAATATGACTTACCTAGCAACTCAATAATATCACATATTAAAACTATAACCCATATCATGGATTCAAAAAATATATAACTGAAATAAGTAGACAGAAAGAACATACTTGCTATCGATATCTCATTATAGCACTCAAATAATTACTTTTGGTAGAACCCGCCCCATCAAGAATACATGCATACCATCACAATTCTATTCACCTCCAAAAGCTCAATCAATCAAAAATGAAATTTGCAATTCAAAAGAAAGACAAAACACAAGTAACTAAATATTTTTAAAATGGAAACTTTCAGAAGACAAAAACTATAGAATGTTATCTCAATGATTCGGGAGACCAGTTAAGCACAAGATGAGACTGAAACAAAATAATAAAGGATGTCAGTTTTAATGATCAATAGAATTGCATGACTAAATTATCAGAAACAAAGACAATAAGCAATTCAATTCAAAGAAATCTTCATTGAAAAAGAAATAAATGAAATCAAGGTAGAATAGGAAATTAAAAAGCATATACATATCCTTCCCTCAATAAAATCTTAGGTCCCAACATTAATTAGGGTACACGCAATGGCCTTAGCAGAGTTCAGAAAAAGGGTATGGTTTATATTTCTTTCCCATGGACTAAGCAACTCTTCATATTAATAGCCCTTTATCAATTGTATCAGAAACTGCTCATTGGTGAGCTTACTACAGAACAATAAGCATAAACCAAAATCTTAACATGTTTACAAATAGTGATAGAGGACAGTAGAATAAAAAAAAACAGCAGATTGCATATCATACCTTCAAGAAGAGCTCGAAATCAACCTCACCTTATAGGACAATGCAATAGTCTTGAATAGGGTCGGGCATTTCAGTTTTTTGTTGGTGCTTTCAGTTTTCAGTTTAGATTACAACCAGTTCGGGTTCAAGAATTCAACCCAAAGGGGTTGAAAAGTTATTTCATTTTGGTTTGGTTTCGATTCATAGTTTTTCAGGTCAGTTTGGGTTACAAAACGGTTTGGATTTCTAATTCAGGTCAGGTCACTGATTCGTATTAGAGCAAGTATTGTAAAAAATGAACTGAAAATAGCAAATGATGAAATATTTGATTTACTAAAACAACAAATTCAAAATATTCAATTATAAATTACAACGATAAACACTGCCAAAGCAAACAGCTTCAAACCTGAAAACTCTTTTTCTGGCTCTATTTTAGACACATCTTGGAAGCCTTCTCCTACTTTTGAAGGTCGTGATGTTTTCCTTTGGGTTCATAGTCTCCGGCATTCCTTTCCCTCGCGAAGAATTCTGTGGAAAATATATAACAAGATTCAATAAATAAATCTTTTGGGACAAAAACAAACATTTAACAATTATGTTTTGTAAAAAGGATTTAAAACCACAATACCAAACTGACACAACTTTGCATTGGCCAAAAAAAGAAACGATATTCAGAATTATGAACTAACAAGTTTTCAAAAGTTCATTCTAAATCCAAATGTTAAGATTTAAAAAATTCAAGCTGATTCCATTCCATCATCAGCTTTAAACAATTGGCTCTGCCAAACAGAATTAAATATATTATACAGAACAGCGCTCACTTAGCCCCATACTAAAGCCGGGAAAAAAAAGCTCATGGCTCAAATTTACATTGGCCACCATGTACTTGTATTATATTACATGGTGCCAAAATCTATATAAAAATAGTTCATATAATTTTTAAAAAATAAAATAAATCATCGAACTTCGCTACGTTCACACTTTAGATAAAGAACTGATAACTTATTTTGCATTTACATAAATAGCAGAAAACAAATAAATAAAGGTTTTCCTACTGGCTTTTTATAGCTCTTCATCTTGCTGCAATCCCTGCCTATGTTTTTAATTCTGGTTAGAGAATAAAACAATTTCAAATAATAAAATTCTTATTTTTACACCTATACATAGAGAAATAAAAAATCCACATGCTTGGCTAAGAATTCCTCGAGTTTGTGGCTTTAGAAAATTAGGAATCTAGGAATTAGGTTTAGGGATTCGGCTTTGAACTTTTTTGCCTTTTTTTTTCTTTTTTATAAGTTATAACCTAATCGGTTTTAATGAATTTGATCCCCAACCTTCTCCGTGCTTTGGCAGTGCAAGAGATGATGGCTCTTTCAAACGGTCAACGACAACGCCTCCTCTGATTGACATCCACCACTTGATTCGGCTCATAGGACTAGGAATTGCGTATAGAGAAAGTGAGATACGGTGACGACTAGTGGCTGATAGACAGGACTGTAATGAGCATAGGATGAAGATGAGGATGGCGATGACTGCTTGCTTGCTGGTTGGCTTGTGAGGGTTTGACATGAGTGAGTGTGTTTGATGATTTGAGAAGAGCAACTAGGGTTTCCAAAAAAAATGTCACAATGTGAGTATTTATATTTTCGGTAGAAATTAGAAAAAAAATGTGAAAGTTTTCAAATTAATAAAAAAGATAACAAAAGAGTGATGATGTATGACAAAACTTCCACAGATAAATTTGTTGTGACCACTCAAAATCTAAAAATTTATTTTTATAATTTGTAAATAATATTTTCATTGAGACGGCAGTTTTACTTGCCAAGATGAAATTTTTCTATGTATAAATTTTACATAAAAAAGATATATTTAAAACTTTTGTGCTAATATAAAATTAATTTTCTACAAATGTATTGATAATTTAATACAGATGAGATATCTTACTTTGTAAGTATATTAATAATCATGTTGTCGGTACTAATTAATGCAGTTATAAATCATTTGAATTAAAAACAAAATAGTTGATGATTGAATCCATGGGAGTAAATTTAGTTGTTTTTAAGCTAAAATGGCCAGTTGGGCTTTAGCCCAGTAGTGAACCATTGCCCTTAAAATTAAGCATGACTATGAGGGCAATAGTTCGAGTCCCCATGAACTCAAACTCCCTTAATTAAACATAATTCTGTGGAGATTATTTGTAAAGTCTTTCTCCCCTTGTGAAATACGAGTGCAGTAGAGACACCCCTCCTCCGTGAGGGTTATTTGTCTGGGCACTTACTTTATAAAATTTAAAATGTAATAATATAAGTTTCAGTTTGTATATCTGATTATAGATATCAATGTAATAATCTGTTGTTATAGCAGTTGTAAATACCTGTGCAATACAGTAATATAATGTTTAATCAGTTATAAAAAGCTAAATTGAAAAAATTATATTTAAATTCCATTTCTTTTACCACTAGAATAAAAGTATATAAATTAAATTTAGTGAGAATTACAATGAAAACATATTTCATGTGGCAAAGATTATAACAAGCTTAAGACGTATAAATTATAATGAATTCAAAAGACTATATTTCTCCCCAATGGCATAAAATGTTTTAAAAGTAAATTTAGTAAAACGTATCACTTACTAGGAAAATGAATTTATATTTTTCATATTTTTATATAATTTAATTTTTTTTAGTTTTGATATAAATTAACTTAATTTCAAAAAAAATCTAGATATAAATGTAAGATTGAACATATTTTATAATTCTTACACATCATTTAGTAGACAAATCATGTACCCATCTAGTGAGTGCAATGTTACTCAAATAATTTAATTTAATTTAGAAATATAATTGTCATGCTTAAATTATATAATTGTAAGTATAACATAATACAACATTATTCAATATTAGTTGCATTCAAATTGTAATTATCCACGTTATGTACCATTATGAATTTGATTAATGTTTAACGAAAAAATTATTATAGCAAAAAGGATTAAATAAAGTAATTAATCTCACTTAAGATAGTATGAATTAATTTGCACAAGAGATTGATTATGAGTTTTATTTAAAAATATCAAATATTAGATGCTTTATATTTTTGTAATATATGAATTTTTTTTAGAGGGCATACATAAAACATACTAATATTAGCCACTAATAATAACAACAACAACATCTGAGCGGTAATTACGATGTTTGTAATGATAATTATTTGATAGTTGGATAAATATTGTCCTCATTTTAGTAGGTAGGGATTTAAGTCCCTGAATGTGTATCGTGAGATCATGGAATTGATTTCTTCTAAATATCTAGAAATAAATCAATTTCGTTATATGTTTAGACACTAGGATTCTAATGTAATTAAAAGTTGATAAAATTGTTTTGATAGTTTTGTAAGCAAAATATCCTTACATTTATTACATAATATTAAAAATAGTGCAATTAATAAATTAAAAATTGTTTAATTAATATATAATTATTTCCTTTTATTATATTTAAATAGTATTCTCATTAGTGCATAAGTTACATTTTTTAAAGCAAAATATCATTAAATTTATAATGTAATATTAAGAAAAATAATATAATTATTTTTATTTAAATATATTAGTCCAATTAATTTTATTTAATTATATTTCTTTTAGGATATAAGTTAAATATATTAACGATATTTTCTGTGAATCAAAAGAAAAAGGAAGTATTTTTTTTTTGTGTAAAGTTGAGGGGGTCTTTGATAATTTACTAGTTTTGAATTGATTATCTTAATATTTCCTAAAATGAGGGAGTTGTATGATAGTTTCTTTTAACATTTTCCTCTTTAAGGAATTAAAAGGAGGGCATCGGTGGCCGGTTACATCCGCATTATTAAAGGCAGCTGCATGACATGCAGTGCTGCATTACAGCCCGAGCCGATGTGTCAAAGAGTATACGTGGGAAAGGTATTTTTAAATACTCGGAATAAATTTCAACTAGATTCATGCAACTAACAAAAACAATATAGAATATTCAAGATTACGAGGTAGTACATATATGCCAATTGGCACAATCCATTGTCTCAAAGTCCTCGAGTCCCATAGATTCTTGGGACTATTTTTCCTCAATTTAATTTAGTAATAATTTTCTTCTACACATTTTAAAATTTTATTCTAAAATTATATCTTAAGTGATATGATAATTATTCACTGATTGATGAGATAATGTAATTAATTCACTTAAAATTTGTAAAAATTTCATCAGTTATTTAATAAATAATAAATCATATGCCAAATTATTCGAAATGAAATTTAGGATAAAATTTTAGAATATCTAACATTACTTTTGCTTTCGGTAGAGTAGATATTTTCTCGGTATTAAAAGAGGGTAAAAGTTCGAGTTATGTGATAATAGGCTTGTGAAAGCTAGTCCAGGTAGATTTTTTATTTTAAAACTCAATCGAATTCTAATTATTCCTAAACTAGCGCATAAAAAAAAGGCAAGTATACATGTGTGTGTGTGCGCACACGTGCGAGAGAGAGATTAATGCTAGAGATCCCAATATTTGCTTACTAATTTGAGTCTTAATTAATGTGACATTTATCAATTGAATGATAGAATAGAGTAATAAATAATTTTATATCTATCATCCAATAGATGTATGACTGAAATTGAGACTTAAATATTGAAATCTCAATATTTATTGTGTGTATATATATCAAGTAAAAGTTAAAATATTCGAACATTTGCTATGGATCTAACTGTAAATATAAATAGAATTTTAATCCTAATATATCAAAAAAATAAAAGGCTAGGATATATATCAAGTTGGAATATTCTGGCACGTGCTTTGGGGAGGCACACCAAACCTGATGTTCTAATGTCGAAGAGGCCTACCCACAGGTGGATGTTATTGGCACTTCATAACTCTATGAAACAACCTAACAAGGCCTTGGCTACTGTACATGATAAATACGAATTTGAATTTCGAATTTGCAAGGTCTAGGTGCCATATTTCAAAGGCACCAAACTATGTCATGTCTCCATCCTTTTAAAGAAACAAAAATTACTTCGGGAAAAATAACATCCAATCTATTTTGAGGAATAACACCTAAAATAAAATTTCCCAAGAACTTATGAAAATGACAAGAGGGAGAAAACCCATTCTGACTCTAAATTCCACGGTCTTAGGAAATCACGCCCAAAGTCATAAGAGTAGGGAAACACGTTGATGCAGAATAAGTATATTTTTTTCTTTACAATCAAATTCACATCTGTATGTACAATGATGGCGGGTGACATGTGTCATTAGGAAGAGAGATGAAGGTAAAACCTAAATCCAGATCACTCATCATCTATAAATAATGACCACCTCTATGAAAAATGGGTCTTTTGGCCTTAGAAGAGCACTTGTTCATTCTAGAGAGAGAAAACCTACTTTTTTCTCCTTTCTTCTTTCTTCAATCAAAATTAAACACTAACTTGAACATCAGACTTGCCTTTTTAGGTACGCAACTTGCTAGATTCGAGGCCAACTGATCGATTACAAGTTCTTTACAAACTAGAAATACATGTGAATACAAAAATCTAGAACTTTCATAGGCACCATATGTAGGTAACTTGCTGAAAATGTTTTCTCTCACAAAAGCTCATGCAACCTACACATGACTTTTTTTTTAGATTAGATTTGTCTGTGTATAGTTTGTAAAAAGAGGTAAATATTTACATATGCATGATTAGAATGAGTTTATATGTGAGACCCAAACCTCAAACATGATTACAGAGGTAATAAAGCTAAAAGTCCAAGCTCAAAATGGAGGTCTTCCTTTATGTGAGTTGTTGGAAATAAAGAGTAAAGAAAATGAAAAACCCATTTAGCCAACATAAGACTTTGACCAAATAGTATGCAAACAAGATATGGATTAAATAGTTTCTAAAACTAAAACCGAAACTATTTTATTTTTATTTTATTTTATCTTCATTTTCTTTTTAATTATGCTAATTCCTTGACAGCTATGCTGGCTTATTTACATTTTTTCCATTTTATTTATTTCCTAGTATTTCTTTATTTTTCCATTAGTGAGGCTAAGGAAATATAAGAGGAATATACAAAGGGTATTAAGCCGATATGGATTAAATAACTTTATGTTCCAATGTAACAACTATGATTCTACATCTAACATGTTAACATATTTTGTTTTTAATTTTATTATGTCATTTCTGACTCTACATGACTTATCCACGAGTGAGGCAATCAGAAACTCAAATATTTACCTCCTGATAAGGAATATACGAAAAGGTATTATGCCAACGTAGATTAATCTAACTTTTCTTAAATGTTATTGAACTAACAATTATCTTTACGAATCTAACCTTTACATTTTTGCATTTACTCTTTTATTTTTTATAAATTTTATAATGTTAGATGTTGATTTTATGAGGAATGGAAACTACTTATTCCATTTTTTTTTTATTTATCTATCTTGTTAAATATACTCTTGTTTCCCCTTGTCTATAACGACAAAAGAGACTAAGCAAAGCTTTTTTTAAGCCTAGATCACCCATACAATAATTTTGGAGAACTCAGAAAGTGTTTTAACACAATTCTCTCCAAACAATCAAAAAGTAGGGGAGAGGAAAAATGTTTAAATGTACAACCAACTAAAAGATTTTGTCTCTCTAAAGTTCCTTATGTAAACTTTAGCCATTTTTTAATATTGTTCAAAACAAACAAAATGAGAGGCTAATAGAGGGAAAATGGACTTTAATGCACCAAAAAAGTAGCTAGTGGTTAGGCTTATCCAAAATAAATTTCTTACAGCTTTCTCAAGTGAAATACCTATTGAAAAATATTCAGAACATGATATTTTAGAGACATTTATTGATGAATGAAATGTGCAAACCAATGATGTCTTAGCACAAGTCCTCCAGATAAATAGAGGAGATAATGAAGGTAAACCGAAAATTGAAAGAGAAATTGCTTGCCCTTAAGCAACAATCAAAAGAGTATTTGTAGAAAACCAAGTAGTGGCTATCCAGGAACAATTAGCTAATTTAGATTTGTGAATTACTCTAGATTATTGCTTATTAGAATGGAAAGAACAGGTGGAAAGACAAATTGGCCCACTAAAAGAAAGGTCAGAACTCACGCGAACAAACACAAAAAGGCATATAGGGACTGATAATAGTAGAGAACTAAGGTTCTGAGATTGCCTACAGAAGGGAATTCAAAAGATTTTAAAAAGACTCATGAAAAACTTTCCTGGTGGCTTTCACAGAAAATGATGCCATGATAGTTGCCCTAAGAAAAAAGTTAAAGTCCATTTGAATGACATTCAGATTAATATTAATGCTTATTTAGATCGATAGCATGTAGATGAAGAACATTACGTTTTAGCTATTATGACAATATGAATGATGTCAACTCTTAGAAATATTGATTCAATTGATAATATACTGCTCATGTGCTCGAATGTAAAAACTATTTCATATTCTCAACGGACTCATGCATTGCACTAATGAGCATTCGTATGCATAAACATTCATATCTATGTATCTCATAAGAATCCATATTCATTATTGTTTGATGAGCGTTCATTATCATTTTATAAATTGTCATATATGTTTCCAAAAATCTAAAAATATATTTTAGAACTGACCAAATGACCTATGGAAATTTCTTCTTTCCCGCTAGAACTTCAATTTATAGGAAAAATTCTAAAAATAAGAAATAATCCCTCTAATGTTGATGGTAAAGTAGACTTCCCCTCGAACTTCAGTTCAAGAAAAATGTTCTAAGAACAATAAATATTTCCTCTTATGTTGAGGGTAAAGTAGATTTCTCTTAGAACTTCATTTCAAGAGAAAAGTTCTAAAAACAATTAATATTCATCCTTATGTTGAGGGAAAAATAGATTTTTCACTAGAACGTCATTTCGAGGAAAAAGTTATAAGAACAATTAATATCCCCTCTTATGCCAAGGGCAAATTATATTTGCTACAAGAACTTTAGTTCAAGGTAAACGTTCTAAAAATAATTAATATCCCCTCTTTATGTTGAGAGTAAATTAAACTTCCCACTAGAACTTCAATTCAAGGGAAAAGTTTTAAGAATGATTAATATACCTTCTTATGCCAAGAGTAAATTAGATTTTCCCGTAGAACCTCATTCAATGTAAAAGTTCAAAGAACAAGAAATATTCCCTCTACATTTACCCTTAGAACCTTAATTCAAAGGAAAAAGTTCAAAAAATAAGGAATATTCCCTCTTGTGCTGTGGATAAAGTAGATTTTCCTTAAACCTTTAGCTCAAAGGAAAGGTTTCTAGAACAATTAATATTATTTCCTACGTCTAGGGAAAACTAGATTTCCTCATAGAGCATTAGTTCAAAAGAAAAAAAAAGTTACGTCCTTATATTAACGGAAAAGTTGACTTCTGCCAAGTACTTTATTTCAGAGAAAAAGTTTAGTGAAATAGTTCACTTTTTTCTTGCTCTAAAAAGGAGGAAAAATTTTCCTAATAAAATTCCTCTAGAATAACTCTCTTTTTCTTATGCTAATAAGAGGAAAACATTTCTTAGGCCAACAAAAAGGAAAGAGTACACTAGGCCAACAAGGAGGAAAAGTTCCTAGTAATATTCCTTGAGAAAGTTCACTTTTCCTAAAGCTAATGAGAAAAAACTTCCCT
Organism: Atalantia buxifolia; assembly: GCA_030444775.1. NCBI lineage: Eukaryota > Viridiplantae > Streptophyta > Magnoliopsida > Sapindales > Rutaceae > Atalantia > Atalantia buxifolia. The sequence goes on along the minus strand of JASUUI010000022.1, from coordinate 7,247 downwards.
AGGCCAATAGAGAGGAAAAATTCCTTGTAATATTTCTCTAGAAAAGTTCACTTATTCCTATGCTAGTGAGGGGGAAAAAAATTTACTAGACCAATAAAGAGGAAAAACTTTCCTAAGTCAACAGGGAGAAAAGATTTTCTATCAATATTCCTCTAGAAAAGATCACTTTTTCCTACGCAAATAATGATGAAAAGTTCCACAATAAAATTACCTGGAACTGTTTATTTTTCCTTACACTAATAAGGAAAAATTCCTTAATAACATTCTTTCTGACAATTGCTCACTTTTCCTTATGCTACTGAGGAAAAATAATTTCCTAGGCCAACAAGGAGGAAAAACTTCCCTAAGCTAATAAGGAGAAAAATTTCCTTAGTAATATTCTTACAGAAGAGTTTACTTTTTCCTACACCAAAAAAGACAAAAAAATTCCCTAAGCCAACAACGAGGAAACTTTTTGTAATAATATTTCTCCAGAATATATCATTTTTCCTTATATCAAGAAGGAGAAAAAACTTCCATAGATCAATAAGGAGAAAAAAATTTGTAATAATATTCCTCCAGAATAGGTCACCTTTCCCTATTCCAAGAAAAAAATTTCTAGTCAACACAGAAGAAAACCTTCCTAGGCTAATAAGGGTAAAGTTCTGTAATAATATTCTTTTACAATAGCTCACTTTTCTATATGCCAAGAAGAAGGAAAAAAAATTCCCTAGGCCAACAAAGAAGAAAAACTTCCTTAAGCCAACAAAGAGAAAAAAATTTCCTAAGCAATAAGGAATAAATGTTCCCAAATTATATTCTTCTGGAATACTTTACTTTTTCCTTACACTAATAAGGTGGAAAAGTTTCATAACAATATTTCTTTAAAAATAATTCATTTTTGTTTTTACACCAATATGGAAGAAACACTTCCCTAGGCTGCCAATAAGAAGGATAAGTTTCGTAATAATAATCCTCTAGAATTAATCACTATTCCTAAGTCTACAAAGAAAAAAAAAACTTTCCTAGGCCAACAAGTAAGAAAAGTTCCACAATAATATTCGTATAGGATAAGTAACTTCTTTTAACCCAATAAAGAGGAAAAGTCCCTTAATAATATTCCTCTAAAAATGTTTATTTTTTGTACACTAAAAAGGAAGAAAAGTGTCCTATCAATGATCTTTCGTAGAATTGTTCATTTTTTCCTATACTAACAAAGAAGAGAAGTTCTATGATTGTTACCTTTAAACATTAGTAACAACAGCGTGTTGTTACTAGTTTAAGGACGAAATAGTATCCCATTAAGTATTCAGTATCAAAAGCTTAAGGTTACCATATTCTATAAGGAAAACTTCCACAAACAATATTACTGGATGATACTATCCAAGTTTGTAAGAACCCTAATTCCTTAGGGAAAAATTTTGCAAGCAAAGTTCTTAGATGATTGAAATTCTAATCACTAAATTATCATAATCAGAATAATGTAATTATAAAAAAAAACTTGCACAAGTTTTCAAATGTGCACAACCTCAAAATTTAAGAATGGATTCGCCTAGAATTGAAAAAAATATGACGAAGCAAAACCTACCTCCAAAACTAAAAAGCAAAATTGAGAATAATAGATATTGGGAATCAGAAGCTACATTAATTAGCTTACCCATGATCTTCAAGGCAACAAACATCCAAAACTCTAAAGGCATTCAAGGAAAGCTAATAAAAGGCCAACACCCAACAAAGCAAACAAATACCAAAGAGAAATAAAGGCTAAGGGAAAACTAAGGCAAACAAAAGGTAAGGTCACAAGAGCAAACCAAGCCAAGGAAAGGCTAATACATAGTAAGACAAATGAAGATTAAAGAAAACCTAGGCAAACAAAAGCTAAGGCTACAAAAGCAAACCAGGCCAAGAAAACGCCAACACCGAGTAAGGCAAATGAAGGTTAAAAAAGAATCTAAGCAAACAAAAGTCAAGACAAAAGAGAATGCCAAGGCATAAAGAAAAAGCGAATGCCCAATACGACAAATAGAAGTTAAGGAAAATCTAGAAAAACAAAAGCCAAGAGAAGAAAAGCAAGTTAAGCCGAGAGAAAGCCAATGCCCAGCATGGCAAACAAAGACAAAAGAAAATCAAGACAAATAAAAGCCAAGGCCACATGAGTAAGACAAGCCAAACACCAATGCCCAACAAGGCAAATAAAGACTAAGTAAAAATAAAGGTTAAAAGGAAATTTGGGCAAACAAAGCTAAGGTCACTAGAGCAAGCCAAGCCAAACCAAAAATCAATACCCAACAAAACAAACAAAAGGCTAAGAAAAAGTAAAGGCTAAGAAAATCGAGGCAAACAAAAGCCAAAGCCAAAAAAGAAAGCCATGAAAAAAAAAAAAAACGCCAACACTCAATAAAAGTAAACAAAGGCTAAAAAAAATCAAAGCAAATAATAACTAAGAAAAAAAAGCCAAGGTCACAAAAGCAAGCTGAGCCAAGAACAGCCAATGCCAACAAAAGCAAGCAAAAATTAATGAAAAACTTAGGCAAACAAAAGTCAAGGCTACAAAAGTACGCCAATAAGTAGAAAGTGGAAAAATTTTCCTAGGCCAATAAAAAGGAAAAACCTCTAAGGCCAATAAGCAGAAAAGTTTCGTATTAATATCTTCTAGAATAGTTTACTTTTTCTTTATATAAACAAAGAGGAAAAATTTTAATTCTCTAGAATAGATTCCTAGGCCAGCAAAGAGGAAAAACTATCTTAGGCCAACAAGGAGGAAAAGTTGCATGATAATGCTCTGCTGGAATCATTCTTTTCGAAATAACTCACTTATTTAAGAAGTTCTTTGATAATATTCCTTCGAAATAACTCACTTTTCCCTCGGCCAACAAAGTGGAAAAGCTTCTCAAAGCTAACAAAGAAGAACTTTAGAAAAACTCATTTTTTCGTAGGCCAACCAAAAAGAAAAAACTTTTCCTTAGGACAACAAATAGGAACATCTATTAGGCCAACAAGGAGAAAAGTTTCGTAATAATATTCCTTAAGAACAATTCATCTTTCCCTACACTAAGAAAGAGGAAAAGTTTCCTAATAACATTAATTCATAATAACTCACTCTTCCCTTGCCAAAAGAGGAAGGCCTTTCTTAAGCCAACAAAAAATATTTTGTAATAATATTCTTCCTGAATAAGTCACTCCTCCCTAAGTAAAGGGTAACTTAAAAGAGAAAATATAACATAAAGAGTAAGGTAAGCCAAGAAAGGCCAGAGCCAAGCAAAGTAAACAAATGCTAAGGAAAGTCGAGGCAAAGACTAATCGAGGAAAACAAAATTCGAAACCAACAAGAGAATGCTAAAGTAAGGAGCAGCCAATCCTATATAAGGCAAGATAAAAATTGGCCGACTTAAACTACAGCAAAAAATATTAACTTGCTGAAATTCTAGATTGCAAACAAAATTTTTTACAAACCATCCTGAACTAGCTAGAATGCCTAGGAAAATTTTGCTTTTCCTCTTAGAACTTTGGTTTAAATAAAAAAAATTAAAGAAATAGACGTTTCCTCTGGGAGCTTCAATTTAAAGGAAAAGTTAAGTGGATTCAATTACATCGATTTAAAAAAAATCCACAATTCCTCCTAGACCTCTAGTTTAGGGGAAAAGTTAAAAGAATGACTACCATTTCCTCCAGGAACTTTAACTTAGAGGAAGAATTCAAATAACTAACATTTTATTTTGGAATGTCAGTTCAGAGGAAATAGTTCACTTTTTCCTAAGTCAACTAAGAGAAAAATTCACTAATAAAATTCCTTCAGAAATATATTCTAATGCCCATGACATAGTTACTTCTTTCAAAAGGTCAGGGGCTAGTCAAAATCGAGCAAAAGTAAGTACTTTTCAATCAAAATACTTTCTAAAGAAAACAGACTTGTGATGGGAATAGTGTACGTTCCATATTACGATGGCACCAAACTATGCCACGTGTCCATCCTTTTTTGTGGGAAAATAACGCCCAATCTATTCTTAGAGAATATCATTCAAAATAAAATTCTCCAAGAACTTATGCAAATGATAAGAGGAGAAAACTCATTCTAATTTCAAATTCTATGTTCTAAAGAAACCATGCTCAAAGTCATTAAAGTAGGGAAATACGTAGGTACGGAAAAAATATGTTTGTTTTCCTACAATCAAATTCACATCCATGTGTACAATAATAATGGGTGACACATTTCATTAGTAAGAAAGCTCAAGGAAAAACCCAAATTCATTTCACCCATCATCTATAAATAAGGACTGCCTTTATGAGAAAGGGGTTTTTGACCCTTGAAGAACATTGTTCATTCTAGAGAAAGAAAACCCATTTTTTCTCCTTTCTTCTTTCTTTAATCAAATTCAAATACCAATTTGAGCATCAGAGTGCCTTTTTCAGGTACTCAACTTATCGACTCAAGGCCAATTGGCCAATTATAAGTTCTCCACAAGCTACAAATATGTATGAAGGTAAAAATCCAGAACCTTCACAATGAAAAGAAGATATTAATTAAATAGAGTTTTAAAACCTTTTAAATTCCATCAATATTCGTCCTATATGTACATAACATACAAGAACTGCAATGAGACTTCAACTTTTTAAATCGTTATCTATAATCAGAGTGGGCTTTATCCACTTATATAGTTCCAATCATTAGCAAAGATTGGTCAATCATCTACACATTTCTAAATGTGCAACAGAAAAGTTTCAAATTCTTTTTAATTTAGCCTCACAACAATCAAATTCCCACCCATCTATATGAATAAGATTTTAATTTTTAAATTTGACAAACTAAATGGGTACGCAAAAAAGAATTGTAATCCATAATCTAATATTTTCATCCCAACTATTAATGTGATCCTAATTTATCGGATGGTTACTTATATAACTTGTAAAATTACCTATTATTCTATTCTACTATATGATTGATGAATGTCATCCTTTCTCCTCCCGCACTTCTCCAAACAAGTGGGCATCAAGGTCAAATCATAATAGATGAAAAGTGATGCTGACTCAATTGTGTTGCATAATAGGATCAATTCAATTTTACCTCCATAATAAGTTATAGGATTAATTTTAAATTATATGCTCGTGAATTAATTATCTTTGAATACACTACTAAAAAAATGACCTTTACTGATACTTAGTTTATTGACACTTTGCAAAAATTGTCAATAATTATGTACATATGCACCATTTTCTGCTTTTGACAAATAGGAATCATAGGTTATTGATACTAGTGTATCAGTAAATTAAACATCAAAGATCATTGACACTAAAGTATCAGAGATAAAAAAAAATTCATTAAATTTTTTTTTAGCTCCAACTCGAACTTGAGAGCTCTAAGGTTTAAAGCTTTAATGTTTGGAGCACAAACCATGAAATCTCATTGAATCAAAGTCATAATAATATTTAAATTATTAAAAAATGAAAATATTAATAACAACAACACAAAACTCACATTTAAGTAATTTTCCCATCAACTCATACTTTGTATCGACTACCTCTACCTTGCTTTTATCGTTCTCTTTCTCTTTCATTTTTCTCTTCTAGATCTCTTCTGCTTTTCATTATCCATTTAGAAATTCAATTCAATTAATTCAGATAGATAATGAAAAGCTAAAACTCCATTTCCTTTTTCCATTTTCCCCAAATTGAAAAACAAACCAAAACCCTAATCGCTTGTTATCGAAGGGGTTTTTTCTCCAACTAAACCATCCAATGCCTATACTGGGCAAGCAAGTAAAAGCCATCAACAAAGGGTGAAGTGATACCTTCGATTGCGTATTCAAGTAATCTCATTCTCCCTCACAAGTTAAGTCTAGAAAAAGAACCATAGAGGAAGTTATCACTAGTAATGGCTGAATATTTTATTTTTTTTGGGCAATTTAATTAATGGATTTGTCTTTATTTGGCTTATGATTAATATTATTTAATTTTAATTTTTGGTTGTTTCAGATGTTCAAAAATTGAACCAAAGTTCGATCCTGTGGGTTTTGTTTTCCAAATCTTTTTTTCTTTTATTTAATTGTAATTTAAATTTATTTTGTTCTTATTTTTCTATACTTCACTCACATGCAATCTAAAAATACAGGCATTTTAAGTGGTGCATTACTTAAACTAAAAAAAATCGCTACTGCGACTCTGTTTTTTCTGCCACATTTGAGGTCGATTTAAAACTTTCGTGCGTGTGATTTACCGTCATTGTTATTTAAAACTAAGAAAGTGATTTTTTTTAGTTTCTGAAATAAACTATCAACTCCATTTCTTAAATTTGATTAATAAGTTAGTTGATTTTAAGTGTACTAAAATATGAATTTTGATTTTAGTTTTGCCTTTCGATTAGGAGATGATTGTTTGGGTATTATATTGGCTGAATGACTGTGTATTTAGTAATCACGAACTATTTACATCTCCATTTCATGAGAGAGGCAAATTTTGTTATAGAATCCTACTTGTTTATTTATTTTGTTTTGGTTGGAAGATTTGTAATAGAGATAATGACTATGATATGAATTAATTAAGTTCGTGGTTGCGAGTGTCTTTGATTTAAGAAAGAAATGCTTGTTTTAAGGTAGTTCTGCATGTTGTATTTGAAGTTAAAAAATGAATTATAGAATCTTAAAAAATGGCTTAGAAAGTGGTATGAAGACATTATTTATTTGAACTCTTAACTTTTGTTAGTTATTTGACTTATGAATTTGTTTGACTACTTAAAAAGCCATTAGCGCCCATCTTACCTATTCATCTCATATTTCAGTTTCAAAGTTTCTTTTGTTTCAATTTTAGGATCTTGTCCAATTTATTATTATAATTCAATGATTTATAGGGGCTATTAGTGATTTTTCATAATTATGAGTTTATTATAATTATGTTATTATGATTATAGGGGCTATTGCAGCTATAATCATAATAACATTGAACATGAAATTAATCATGCAATTTAATTAAACTTAAACTGACATTACATATATGAACAGGTAAAATATTTGAAATGGACAAAACTTGGATAACTTGTGATAGATTGTCTGTAGAGTATCGTTCTAGAGTTGCTAATTTCTTAGATTTTGTCATTTTGAATGTTGAAAACCAAATGGCAATTAGATGTCCTTTCATCTTTTGCTGTAATATGGAGTTTCAAACTCCTCAACAAGTGAAGGATCATTTATTTGAAAAAGATTTTCTCCCAAAATATATTGTTTGGACTTGGCATGGTGAGACTAACTCTAAATCTACATTTAAAAAGTGTGAAGGCC
>JASUUI010000219.1:0-41206 GCA_030444775.1 Atalantia buxifolia | reverse complement strand
ATATGCTATACAGGTTCTCTTTGCACTAATAATTTGGTGTTGGCTTGGTAGTACTAGTGCCCTTGGTTTCAGCATTTAGTGTTAAACTTCGTCTCCTTCCTCTCTCTAAAGCTCACGGTTCGGGAAATTATCTGGTGCTCTCCTCCAACTGGTTGGGTTAAGGCCAAATCTCACATCCGGACGACTTTAATTAGAGCCGGGAAAATGGGTCGTGGGTCCAGGGGCGGATCAGATATGACCGATGGAGGGAAAAAATAAATTCTAAAAATTAAAGAGAAAATTACTTTGATTTTTAATTAGCCACAATTAAATCTATAATTTCATAAACCCATAAAAGTTAAAATTTTTAAAAGTCTACTCTTTAATTACAAAAAAAAAAAAACCAGCATAAAACCCACAATAACTCACAGGTGATTTTTGTTATGGATTATTGTGAAATCCACCAAGTAAATGAAAGTACCACTTGTGATTAATGGACTCACCACTTTGAAAGTGGATTCACCAATTTTGAGTTTATAAACATATATTGTTACCCACTCCACTAAGGCACCAACTCTCTCTCTCTCTCTGTCTCTCTCTCTCTGTCTCTCTCTGTCTCTCTATATATATAAAGGTAAGGGGGGGTGGGCAAGCTCAAATACAATTTTTACCCCCTTTACCACCCTCAAAAATCGAATCCGGGTTTTGGTAGAGGCTACAGCAGCACTGCAACCAACCCGATCATGTCCTTGGGGGCAAGGCACCAACTATGTATGTAGTTGTAGTTTGAGCAAAATGTAGAACTCGAAAATGAGCTTATCTTTGTCCATTGATCTTCTTTGAAAAGCTCTGCAATATTGTAGTAACATAAATAAAGCTTTGGTACAAATTTTCCTATCCAATTCTAAAGGATTTGCTCTAAATTTACGACACACTATTTTTTCAAATTTATGACAATTTTACTATTATTTAATTTAGTACAATCAATTAAAAAGGCCTTCATTAATTTATAAACCCATAAAATTTTAGTTTTCACACTTGTGGATATACAATTTAGCCCCCATAAATCTTTTTTTGGATTCATTAGTGACTGCCTCATGTTCATGTAGTGTTAGCTTCATACTGTATCAAATTTTGGCTAATCCAACACGATCCATTTAATAATTAGGTAATCATGCCACCTAATAAGACACAATCCAATAACTCACTTAATACCTATATATTTAACATGATTTAAATCATAAAATATATTCTTAAATGCGGATGTCCCCACACAAATTTTTGTGTGGACATGAACTTTCGTGGTTTTGTAGAATATTTTACAAGGTTGTAAAACTTTTTTGCAAGATCATGCAAGTGCTTGTCCACATGAAATTTCTTGCGGACATCTGCATCTAAGAAGCTATATGTGTGTGTGGGCGAGCCTGTGCTAAATAATACAATATATTAATATTAGAAAACGCAGTAATGATACAAACAGTTTTGCACAAACTGATGTGATATGAAGAGATTGACTAAAAAATTTATAACAATTACTTTTTTCAAGAGATTGCATAAAAAAAATAACAATTACTTTTTTCAGTTTTGTGGGCCAATGATGGTTTTATGTAACCAATCTCATATATGTCTACCAAATTATTACACATTTACATGTTCATCCTTAAGAAAATTAAGAGAGAGAGAATTTTTATTTTAATTGGTGGCAATGTAAGTTTTTATCTATTAGTAGTAATTTTTTTTTCAATCAGCATCAATTTAGAATTTTATCAAGGTAATAACGTTAAGTTTGGGTTTTTTAAATTTTATTTAGCATAATTAAAAATGTATTCTTATGATTTTTGTAGACATCAAAAAGATAATATTTTAATGAAGCGTATTATAGGTTTTCGGTTGACACAATACGATTATCTTTTTTATAATCATAGTATTGAGAACTTGAGTCCTAACTCCACATGAAAAAAAAATCATGTTGACTCGGACCCAATCTATTTAATAATTGCGTCAAATTTAACGACCCGAACTCTTTTATTCGAATCATGTTTGCACCGGGTAAATGGGTCATGTCAAATTTTGCCAGCTCTAACTTTAGCACTAGATGAACTAAGTAGTTTCCTAAGGCCTGGAATTTTAAAAAGCCCTCAAGTTTTGAGCATTTATTTATTAACACACTAATTAGTAATCATTATTCTTTACAATTTCATAGATTCTTTTTTAAGTTATGTTTATAGGAAATCCTAATTTTAGGCGTCTCCCTATTATTATTCTCATTCATAATTATCTAAAATATTTTTTTAATAAAATTCTATATTTGATAATATTTAAAGTACAATTAATGATTTTAACTATTAATTTTTTATTTTATTAATCCTTTCGAGGAAAAATTTTAAATGCTTTCACTTTCTAGAGAAAAAAAATTATTCTATTAAAATTATTTGCCTTAGAATTGACACTTTGTATTCCTTCCAACTCTAATGAAAACCTGAAAATCAACATATATTGAATCAACAATAATCTCAAAAAATTCTTGCTTGTTCAACAATAATCTTAGTTAAAAAGTTTCTTGCTCTTTTGTCTAGAAAGAAAATTATTCTCTATGAAATCTAATTCCATCATTTAATCATCATATTCATCTTGATTGGTCAATTTTTCAGGTGTTATCATTCTAGTTATACAATTTTATATTATTGTTATTTTTTACAAGTTTTTTTTTTTGTATTAACATAGAGCTTGAATATATTTTGAATTATTTTATATTTCTTTGATAGTTGATGTTATTGAATGTATGAAGGCAAAAAACAATATTCCCGTAAGATCATGAATCCTTGGAGCTAGCCCCTGTCGATGGTATAACTAAGAGTAACCCCTGATTTATTAGCTTGTTGTGGGATTTTAGGCAGCCTTGATGGTGGTTTCTATTGGGTTGATTTGCTGCACTATTGAGTGATATGACTAGAGATGGCTAATAAATTTGGATCTAACCCACATTCGAAAACATCTGTTGGAAAATCTTGATTCAAATAATAAATAATCCGGATCCATATGTAAAAATTTAGGACCCTTATGAATCCAAATGCACTTTTATTAGAAAACCGAATATTCGGATCTGCATACTTTTTTAAAATAAATTAAATAAAAAATAAAATTTATACAAGAAAACACAAACTTTAAGCTAGAAACACATTACATATAACTATTGTAATACACCCAAGTACCCATAAATATTATTTTAGATTTGTTTAGTATTGGATGATTTTTTTTTAAATAAGTAAAATTAGTAAATTTACATATAAATATTTTTAATGTGTGAATTTGGATAACGGTAATTAGGAGTGGGCAAATACGGGTTTGGTTCAGGTTCAGATCAATCCGATCGGATTTTAAGTTAATCAAGTTAGGAAAATGCAACTCGAACTCAATCCAAATAGGTCGGTAATTTGTGTTTGTTTGTGCTTTTATTTCTTCATATTTTCGGATTGAATTGAGTTTGACCTAATCCGATCCACGATCGATTTGATTCGTTAGTTAGCCAAAATCTAACTCATTTGGGTTAGGCACTTTATCTGAATCCAATCCAAACCTGAATTTTTGATCGAACCAAGTCAAATTAGTTCGCGTTGGGTCATTTGCCCACCCCTCGCTATAATATTTTCCTAGAATCTACACGAACATCACCCATGTCGAATCTCAATAAATAATATGGTTTCAAATGCGATCCGAATTTAGGTTTTGCTATCCTTAGATGTGGCAAAGTGTTTAAGGTAGAAATAATGGATGTGATTTTGTTATTAGAAGCTTCGCCATTTTCTGTTGATTGAGTGTAATTCTTCATCCCATTACATTTATTGAAAAATAGGGTTATAATAAAAATGAGAAAGAGAAGAAAAATGTGTCCCCACCACCTATTGTCATCCCTCTATACTATTAGGTTATTTTTCTATTACTTTTATTAACAAGTTGGCTTAATTTATTAAATAATGTTCTTCTTGGGAATGACAAAATCCAGTGCGGATCTAGGTTTGGCCTTCAGTTTCGGACCGAATATAAACTTCGATTTTTTTGACTCGGAGTGCAGCCTGAGTTTGACCTAGAAATTATAGGGTTTTGATTTTTGGGTTTTGAACTGGATTTGATTTCGATTGTGGAAAGCAGTCATCTTCGATTATTTCTTGCAGCTCTAAATTTCTAACTACAAATGGATGAATACACAACAACAATAGACGTATGAATACTCACACCCAAATCCTTTCTTAAGCTTCACTCGTAAGTTGTCACAGGGATAAACTTTTTTTGTGTGAAAAAGGAATCTTTAGGCCTTATCATTCCACACAACCAAAGCTCCCAATGACGTAAAATAATAATAATAATAATAATAATAATATATATAATAATAATAATAATAATAATAATAATAATAATAATAATAATAATAATATAATAATAATAATAATAATAATAATAATAATAATAATCCTCCAAAGCATTTAACCCAACGTTTCCTCCCATGATCTGCATTCAACTTCAATCGTATCACCGTCGTTGCCAATCGCAATAGAGAACACTAGAGAAGTGGCTGATGGCGATGATGATAATGAGCACAACTGAAGGACATGGTGGCGGCGATGCGAGAAGTGGCGATTTATGAAGATTTGATGAAGGGAAGGAAGCAAGTGATGCAGTTGTACATTGCAATTTGCAAATTAGGGCACATGATTTTTCTTTTTTTTTTTAACTGCTCTTTTTATATTAAAAATTGTTTTAAAACTTAATATAAAAATAAAGATGTACGGGTTCGGGTTCTGGATCTCTGGGTTCCGATAAAACTGGATCCGAACCAAGATATGCTTGGGTTCGTACAATTACATCCGGATTCTAGATAAAATTAAATCCAGTATAGGTTGAACCCAGACTGGATTATACGGGTTTGTCCGAGTCCAGGCCGGGTCAGAAGAATATTGCCATCCCTAGTTCATACAATGACAAATTGTGAATATTTGTACAAATGAAAGTATAGGTAAAATAAGATGGGTTCCAACAAGCAATTTTAATTTGACATTGAGCAATCTTGTTGATTTGACACCACCATAAAAGAGAATTAGATAAGACATATAATTAGTCACACATTAAGACTAACTTATATGATCATATCATATCATGCACAAAATGGAGTTCATCTGCTTCACCAAGGATATTATTGTATTTAAGGAGAGGATGTGAATATAACATATGGCTATGTGAATATTGTAAGAATTTCTCAAAAGATCTTGTACTTTTCAAAATTGTTAAAATACCTCATCTAAATTTTAAAACTATGAAAATGCCCCATAAAATTTTTGAAAGTTCTGATTTCTGCTCAAAATCCTAGTGCTTTGCAATTTGATTCGTTATTTTGATTTTATAAAAAATAGATTACTCATAATGATAATTAATAACTCACAATAAATAAACTAAAAGGAGAGATTTTCTTCTTTTTAATTTTTAGTGCTTTTTTATTTTTTTAAGAAAAGATTGAGAATGGGTAACGACTAAATTAATTTTTTTTAATGTTTGCCTTCAAATTCAAGCAATCAATAAAATAAAACAACATGAAAACAAGTCCTGGGGGCCTCTTTTTTAGTGCTTCTTCTTGAAAGACAAACTGCTAATAAATCATGCATCATTTTGAAAATATGAAATCAGCTATAACAATTGTAGTTAGTAGAAATATTATAGACGGATATTATAGTTTTAGTTTTATTTATTAATTCTAAATCTTGAAAATTGTATCAAATTTTGTGACTATGTCCCTGATTGTGATTATCTTAGAATTTATGCTATAGTTTTTAATTTTATATTTCAGGACCTTCATGAATTAGAAGACATAACAATCTTCGGATAACTCGATGTGTCGGAAAAGAATGCATTTACAACGTAAGATATATATGATCAGCATTATCTTCCTTTCAGTAAAGCAGGTTATCGACACTTTAAACCTACAAAACTATCAGCATTTCGTACTGCTGCTTGGCTCATTATGTTAATCGTTTTGCTTATTTTCAGATCAAATGATTTTATACTCTAGGAACACTACTATGGGAAATTTTCTTATACAGCTATTTTCAAAAACCTGTTATCAAAAATAGCCATAGAACAAAATGTCTTAAAATAATAACCATACACACTTATTATGGATTAAATTACCCCTCAAAGACTATTGTCGATCACCTATATTTCGTCATCACCCGGCATCGTCCATCATCACCCGTCATCTCATAAATTTCTTTTTACAATCCCATCATCACAATCTTACCATCATAGCCCCTATTATCACACCCTCCATCAACAAAAGGTTGTGCACTGTCAACGACATGAGGATTTGACCTAAAGGTTTGAATCTCTTGCACTTTTCTGATAATTTTTAATTGATTGATGGATTATTATTGATAGAAAAAGCTCACTAGGATATGTATTGGCATGAACAATTCAAAAAATTTTAAGATTAATGTTTGCAAAATATATGCACATTAGATGTTCGTCAAAATATCTCTAAGAAATTTTTTTCAATTATCTTAATAAATTTACTAAGTTAGTTCTTCGTAATCAAACTCTTTAAAACCAAAAATACTTACTAATATGAAGTTTACACTTATTTTATAAACTTTTTTTTTTTTGGTATATGTTGGTGTTATTGGCACTCATCACACAACATTTGCGGTGATTGCGACAATGGCACCCATCGCTTTACTTAGGTGCGGCATTGCTGCACTTCCTCGCACTAACCTAAATGAATTTTTGTGTGTAAATAATAATCCAATATTTTTCGTGTTTAACTTTCAGATATGTCCTATAATAAATGCCACCTTGGACTTTAAAGATACCAATTAAAGATTACTTCCCGGTATTCTAACAAATTTAAAGGAAATAAAGAGAGTGATTAGCCTTACGTAAATAAAATTGACGAAAAACAACAAAAGTTGTTCAGAAATAAATATTTGGGCATTTAATAGTATGAAGGAAATTAGATTTACTTGGCATGCTTGTGCATAATTTGTTGCTTAGACAAGTAGTAAAAGTTGATAAATATTAAATGTGGTTTCGTGTTGGCGATGATTTGTTGCTTAGGCAAGCAATACATTGAAAACATGCATTTTACTGTCAATGTCTTTTCTATGATCGTATATTTTTGTGCCATTGTTGTAAAGCGACTTGTCATCAACTTGGCTGCTTTCTTTCTATCATAAAACCATTGTTACATTGTAAATCTAAAGTATTCAACTGAATCGAGTAAAGCATTCATGCTCTCTACAATGTTTGTGGTTAGAATGCTATAAGTTTGACCTTTAAAATTAGATCGAGCCCAATAATTAAAGCCTATGTTCTCCAAATACTTTGTTACACCTGCATGCATACTCCACAACCCCTCCATTTGCTTTTCAAACTCTACTAGATCATACGTTTTCCTTTGCTTGTAGAAGGTTAGTCTAAAAGAATACTTCTATAGTTTTCTAAGATTCTTGAAATGTGATTTTAGATTACTTTCTAAATGATAAAAACAAAGCCGTATAGTGTAGTAGGAAATACCTTATAAACTACTCATGGATAGATGTGCAATGATTGGATATAAATACGAATTCTTGCATATCTCTAATGACTTCATGCAACCTCATGATAAACCATCCCGAGAGGCATTATATTATAAATTTACAATTCCAATAGCTATAAGATACATTTGGTTAGTCTTATCTAAGCATGTTGCAATCAATGAAGTTTCCTCAATATTTACTTTTAGATGAGACTCGTCATGCGATCCTCGCTTTGATTGACTACATAAAACCTTTAATGCAAGATCCCGAGATAGCAAGTTGGTGTGTATGTATGGTCGTTTAGCTCTTCTGAGACATGAGAATATTTAGGAAATAAATTATATGACTCGGAGTCTCTTTGTTTGACTAAAGCCTTTCATTTTAGATATGCTTGTTGGTATAATAAAATTAATTCCATAATCATTCTTCATCCAAAATGATATCGCTTTTGAGTGTATATTTGCTTGACATCAACAAACTTTTGTGATAATTTGACAACTTGATTATTGCTTAACAATGACCGTAATAAAAATATCATTTTGACAAGTATGCACCATTTCATATGTCTTCACTAACCACTTGCGTTCTTCTTCTCATTCACCTATTCTCAAGTCGCCATTTACATGTCTTCCACGGCCTGAAAAAAGCCCGGCAACATATGTTTGGGGACACATCAGCACCTTGAACTTCAAACTTATCTTTACTAAAAGCGAAAATCTTAGCTCGTGTATAATTGTTCTTTGTCTAAATAGTTGCCTAATATAACTTCGACTTGAACTACAATTTCCGGTGTAAAGGCGTGTTCAAGCTTCTACAATCGATGGCATAACTTCAAACCTCGATTGTAATAGGTAAACTATAGTTGATATTGGGGACTTGACTATATGACCTAGGGGTAATAGGTTGACTTTGGCGTGGATCGTTATCTTCTGCTGAATCAACGTCATCACAGATCCGCGAGAATGGAGTAGCTTTGTAGTTGGAAACATTGTTTTTTCGGTGCTCGGAGAAGAAATACCATGGTTGGCATGGATCCACAGCAAATGCTCCCTTTCGAGGCTGAAGATTGGGTTGTGACATCAAGGCTGATTTTTTGTTAAGATGGTATTAAAGGAGCTTTAATTGTAACTTTAGGCTATGTGGTTACAAAAATAGAGTCCAACCATAGTTTATTCGATCGAGTTCATATGTATAATAATGTTTACCATTTTATCATCTAGTATGTCATTTCACAATGAATGAGATTTCGGATAGCAAAAGCGGACGTCACTTTTGAACTTCGGACAGTCGAAAACCTTAAGAAGAGCATAAAAGGAAAAATGGCCTTTGTTCACCGTCGGCGACACTATTCACATATGCGGTCTTGTTCATGGGTATTGTTCCACGACCTTTATTAGATCGCGTTCTTGTTCAAACCGTGTGCAAACCGTTGATGTGGCGCGATCCAGTGCATCAAACTATTTTTAATCAGATGGCCATGATTCACTCAATGTATCTATAAAAGGGGGCCTCCCCACAATTTGATACCCAGAATCCATTTTTTGAGCTTAGTTTTCTGTAATTCTTTCTCCATCTTGTATTTTCTCGTATTTTAATAAAATTCCCATTTTACCCCTAGTTCAATAATGAGTAGCTAATTTTCTTTCAAGCTTGGGTTGAAGGTGAAGTCTCAACATGTGTCATGGGCTTTATTTGGTAAATTTATTTTCTCTTCCCCTCTAATTTCTGTGGAGGTTTTGACTTTTAAATCGACAAATAATAATAATCTTGTCTGAATTCTGCATACCTGTTTTTCTGGCACCCTAGTATAAGGTTATTATTATTTGGCACGATAAGCCCTTGACACCATATTGATTAGAGCGTGGTTCATGAGGTGTGGATTCCCCTCTCATGATTTAATTGGTATTAATAAGGATTATTTAGCACATGATGCATGTTGATACGGATCAGGATACCCAAGTCTTTTTTATTTCTTTATAGTTTCCAATTTAATTTAATTCTAGCATTTTATCAATTTAAATTCTAGCATCCTTTAAATCAATTTCCCCATAAATCCAACCACCCATTTACTTAATTAATTCTACATAGAATAAAAATCCACCTCCTCGTGGGATCGACACTCGTCACCGTTAATCTATTCTACAATAGATTCGTGCGCTTGCGAGTTCAACAAAATTTGCACAACAAGTTTTTGGCGCCGTTGCCGGGAAGGTAAGTATTTTGATTTGTAGAGTTAATTTTTTTTGTAAATAATTTTATTATTATTATTATTATTATTATTATTATTATTTTAGTTGTTTCCTTGTATTTTTTTTTCTTCTTAATTAATTAAAAAAAAAAGTGAATTTACATTTTTAGGTAAAATTTCTTTTTCTTTCTTTAAATTTCTGCAATTTAATTTTCAAGTTATTTTCTTTGTAATTTTTCATTTATCTTGTTAATTTATTTTTATTTTATTTATTTTGTTTTACGTATTTTTTTTTTTTTTATAGAAAGGTTATGTAACAGTGTGATAAGGTTAGTATTGTAATTTCTCCTTTTCTTTATTTTTATTTGTTTTGTTCTCATTTATTTTCTTTATTTGCATGCATGGTGTCGTAGGTCATTATCACCTAATCTTGAACCTATAGACCTTGAATTAGAAAAAACACTTCGCACACACAAACACATTGCACGTAAAGATAAAAAAAATGAAATGGATTTACAACAACAGAACCACGGAGAGGCCATTTAAGGACTACTTGATCCATTAGCTAATTTGAGCACATCATGCATTAGATACCCAAATGTAGGCTGCTAGGAGTTTTGAATTAAAACCTAGTGTGCTAAATTGTCTCCCAACATTCTATGGCCTAGAAAATGAGGACCCATATAATCATCGAATGATTTTAATAATTTGTCAAACTTTTAAATATGAGAATTTTGAAAGATGATGTTAAACTTAGACTATTCCCATTTTCTTTAAAGGATAGAGCTCGTTCATGGTTCAATACATTTGCTTGCTAATAGCATTACAACATGGGAACAAATGGTAACAAATTTTTAAATAAATATTTCCCGATTCATAAAACCAATGCTTATTCGCGAGAAATTTCGAAATTCACCGAGAGAGAAGGCGGCGATTTTGAAGCATGGGAGGCGATTCAATGGGCTACTTTTGAAGTGTCCACATCATGGAGTGCGAGAAATGGCACCAATGCCAATACTTCTTGGAAGGATTATTGCCAAATGTGCAAGAATGGCTAATGGCGACAAGTGGAGGAGAGCTAATGTCAAAAGTGCATCGAGAGATTTGGGATTTCTTCCAGCGACAAGCGGATAATTCCCAACAATGGAGTCGATCTCTCAGGAATACTAGAAGAATTAAAGGAGTAAATGAGGTTCACATTGGCGAGTCAAGTTCGGGAATCAAAGAAGTCAAAGAGATAATTGAAGGTCTTTCTCGACAAATAGCATCGTTGGCATTGCCAAATCATGAGCCACCACGTGACCATGACTCGTATTGAGATCAAGCCAATGCCATCGGTGTCATGAGAAGCCATCAAATTACAACCCATACTCAACACATATAATCACGGATGGAGAGACCACCCCCGATTTTCATGGTCTCGAGGATTCCAGCGAGAATGGACCCGGCTCGGCTCCACCAATGCAACCAATTCCTCGAGTTCCTCAAGCCTCTCGGCCACCATTTAGACCATACAATCGGAACCAAAACTACTCTCAGCCCGGACAATGGGAGGATGCATTCAAAATGTCAAGAATGTTACTCAACTCCATGATCGAGCAACAAAACCGCACCATTGATGGACTACGGAATGAGATGAGAGCGAGGCTTGACTCATGGCCCAATCAGTTTCAAGCCTCGAGAAGATGGTGGGACAACTTGCTTCTTGATTCAAACTTTGGCAATGGCTGTTGAAAAGGTAAATTTCCAAGTCAACGATGCCTAATCTAAAAGGAGTGCATGAAGCAAGTACCGAGTTCACCTGACAACATGGAGAGGTCAAAGCGTTATGACCTTGCGAAAAGGAAAAGAAGTCGACAACAAAGTGGAGATGCCGGTGACAAAAAAATCAAATTGTACTGTAAATGTTGAGGACTCACCAGGGAGGAAAAGAAGAAACCAACCCACGAGAATACGTTCCTAAAGCTCCATTTCCTCGGAGGTTAGCTAAAGGAAAGAAGGAAAATCCACGGTGAGATTCTTGAAGTCTTGAAGCAGGTAAGTGTTAACATCCACTTTACTTGATGCAATAAAACAAGTTCCATCTTATGCCAAGTTTCTTAAAGACCTTTGCAAAAAAGAAACATTCATGTTCGAGAAAAAGGCATTTTTAACTGAAAATGTTAGTTACATACTCAACACAAAATTCCTCTAAAATGTAAAGACCCGGGCTCCCATTTATCTCATGTAGTATAGGGAACCACACATTGAGAATGCTTTGTTGGATTTAGGAGCTAGTGTTAATCTTTTGCCTTACTCGGTATTTGTGAAACTTGGATTGGGAGAATTACACCCAACTCCGGTGGTGTTCTGACTTGCGGATCGGTCCACGAAAATCCTCGTGGTATTGTGGAGGGCGTGCTTATCGGGTAGACAAGTTTTATTTTCTGTTGATTTCATTGTAATTGACACTCAACCAATACGAGGATTCAAGGAAGCATATCCCCATATCTGGCCGACCATTCTTGGCAGCTGCCGATGCTCGCATTCAATGCGGGGCTGGAAATATGCGATTGTCCTTTGGCAATATGACCATGGAGCTCAACATCTTCAACATTGCCAAACAACCTCACAATGCGAGATGATGGAATTGTTGATGTGGATTTAATTGAAGCATTAGTTGATGATACTTTTATTTCAAACCTTAGTGATGACCGCTTTACAAACATGTTTAACTCACTTTGGTTTGGATTTTGATGTTGTGGTCGATCGATGAGGTCAACGCCTTATGACTTCGGCACCATCCATGGACACTAATAAATGGAAGTCAAGAGTTGAACAACTAGCACCATCGAGAGAAGAAAATCATCCCATCATCGAGTCACCACCAAAACTCGAGCTCGAAACCATTACCCAACACTTTGGAATATGCGTTCTTGGGAGAAGAAAGCACTCTCTAGGTAATCATCTCATCATCCACAAAATGACGAGCAAAAAGGTAAGTTGTTGGATGTTTAAAAAAGAGCACAAAGGAGCATTAGGATGGACCATGCATGACATAAAGGTATAAACCCGGTAGATGCATGCATTACATTCACCTTGATGAAAATGCTAAATCTACTAGGGAAATGCAACGTCGGTTAAATCACAATATGAAAGAAGTTGTTAGAGCGGAAGTCTTAAACTATTAGATGCGGTATCATTTACCCCATTTACGATAGTTCATGGGTCGATCGCAAGTTGTCCCAAAAAAGTCGGGAGTCACGATGGTTACCAATGCGATAATGAATTGATACCCACTAGAGTGACTACGGGATGGCGTGTATGCATTGATTATAGAAAGTTAAATTCTGTCACACGTAAAGACCATTTTCCTTTACCATTTATTGATCAAATGCTTGATAGATTAGCGGGCCATGAATTTTATTGCTTTCTAGATGGCTATTCGGGGATACAATCAGATTCCCATGCAAAAAAAGATCGAGAAAACCACTTTCACTTGCCCTTTTGGCACTTTTTACATATAGGAGAATGCCATTTGGATTATGTAATGCACTGCTACATTTCAACGTTGTATGTTAAGCATTTTTTTACGATATGGTTGAGCGATTTCTTGAGGTCTTTATGGATGATTTTTCTATTTTTGGAGATTCATTTGATCAATGTTTACATCATCTAACACAAGTTTTGCGAGAGATGTATAGAAAAATTTGGTCTTAAATTGGGAGAAATGCCATTTTATGGTAAAACAAGGTATAGTTCTTGGTCACATCATTTCATGCAAAGGTATTGAGGTTGACAAAGCCAAGGTGGATCTCATTTCTAATCTTCCTCCACTTAAAAGCGATCGGAGAAAGTAAGATCTTTCCTTGGGCATCTTTGGTTTTTATAGGCGTTTCATTAAAGATTTTAGCAAAATTTCTAGACCACTTATGCAATTTACTTGCTAAGGATGTACATTTGTCTTTGATGATTCATGTCTTGTAGCGTTTGAAAAGTTAAAGCATTTGTTGACAACGTCATCACCCATCATTCGACCACCAAGCTGGAGCTTACCATTTGAGCTTATGTGTGATGCATCGATTATGCGGTAGGAGCGATATTAGGACAAAGAGTAGATCGAATTCCTCATGTTATTTACTATGCTAGTATGACATTAAATGCGATGCAGTTGAACTATTCAACTCTTTGAAAAAGAAATGCTAGCGATAGTGTTTGCATTAGAAAAATTTGATCTTATCTCATTGGTTGTAAAATAATTGTATTCACGAGATCATCTTTGCTCTGAAATATCTTCTCACAAAGAAAGATGCAAAAGCTAGACTAATTCGTTGGGTGTTACTTTTGCGGGAGTTTGACTTGGAATTCAAAGATAAGAAAGGTTACGAAAATGTTGTGGTGACCATCTCTCTCGTCTCCACTTTGACATCAACAGAACCACCAACATTGAATGAGTCATTTCCGGATGAACAATTAATGAGTGTGGAAGTATTACCTTGGTATCTTTGATATAGTTAATTATCTTGTTACGAGTAAACTTCGAGCATTGGACCAAGCAAGACAAGGCCAAATTCTTTGCGGAAATAAAGAATTTTTTTAAGGATGACCACTGTCTGTTTAAGTATTGTGCGAGATCAAATTATTGACGATGTGTCCCGAGAGAATGAAGTTCATAACATCCTTTCGTTACGCCATGAACAAGCTTGTGGAGGCCATTTCGGCTAAGCTAAAGCGGGGACTAAAGTTCTCAATGTGGTTTTATTGGCCAACTATATTTGAGATGCTTACACCTTTTGTTCTTCATGTGATAGGTGTCAGCGAATGGGGAGCATTACGAAGGAACATGATGCCACTAAATCCAATTTTAGTGGTTGAGATTTTGATGTATGGGGTATCGACTTCATGGGACCCTTTCCCCATCTTTTTTGGCCATCAATACATATTGGTTCTTTGTTGACTATGTTTGAAATGGGTAGAGCAATTCCATGCGAGAACCAATGATCATAAAGTGGTGATAGGGTTTTGAAGAGCAACGTTGTTTCACGCTTTGGATTCCCTCGAGCGATAATCGGTGATGGTGGTACCCACTTTTGCAATAAATCATTCAAAGCACTTTTGACAAAGTACTCCATCACTCGTAAAGTGGCGACTCCGTATCATCCATGAACCGTGGCCAAGTTGAGATCTCGATCGAGAAATAAAGCACATCTTAGAAAAGACCGTGAGGCGACGAGAAAAAGATTGGTCATTAAGACTTGATGATGCATTATGGGCATATAGAGCGGCGTTCAAAACCCCGGTGGGATGTCACCCTACGAGGCTAGTGTATGGAAAAGCTTGCCACCTACATGGAACTCGAGCATCGTGCGTCTTGGGCCATCAAGAAATTCAATTTTGACATGCGACAAGGCTGGCTCGGAAAAGGCGATTACAGTGGCGAACTTGAAGAAATTCGTAATGATGCATCGAAAATGCCAAGGTTTACAAGCGGCGAATGAAAGTCTTTCATGATAAGCGATTATGAGAAAATCTTTCACTCAGGTCGAGAAAGTACTTTTATTCAATTCTCGTTTGCATTTATTCCCGGGTAAACTCGCTCTCGATGGTGCAGGCCCATTTCATTGTTCATCTTTTTTTCCATGGGGCATTGAAATTAAGGACCCAAAAAATGGTGTCACGTTTAAAGTTAATGGTCAAAGATTAAAGCCATATCTAGAGTACCAACCACATGGAGAGGACAGAAATAAATTTGAGTGACCCACCACATTTGAATTAAGATTTTTTTTTTTTGATTTGATTTGATTTTTTTATTTATTTTATTATTCTTTTGCTAATTGAAATTATTTGTGCATAAGTGTGTTTGTTTAACCATTGAGCTTTCTTTTATCACTTTTAATCATGAGGCAGTTCCTCTTGAACATCCTTAGACGACTTCGCGTGTCGAATCTCATCTCGAGAGGCCGGATACGATTTTGTAAAACACATCGTATTTGGAAGCTTCTGACCACGGAGTTAATATCCCACGTTGAGGATTTAGAAAGCCAACTCGAGAGACATTGAGATAAGTGTCTACAACATCCGATTGGAGCTTGAGGTAAATTCCATAAGAGGGCGATTGTGATTTTCTTTGTGTGTTTTTGTTTGTTATTCGTTTGTGTTTTAGTTTTGTTTTTAGTTTGTCACCCGGTTAAGTGGCGGATAACGGTACTCGTGACAATCAAGTCGGTTACTTGATTTCCCATAATTCTGATCTTAGCGAAGGTATGGATAGAAAGCGAGATCTTAGCAAAGCTTCATAGTCGATTCCCTTCACTTCCTCGAATGCCCTCCTCAAATCTATAAAGCTCGATCCGAGCGCATGCGATTGCTCATGAGGAATAACATACTGCTGATATTATTTGGTTAATCGAGGCTAAAAATACGCTTGGCGGTGAGTTGCCTCAAATTTATTGCATACATGCCTGGTTGTGGTAAAGGAAATTATGCAAGAAAGCGAAGAGCTCGAAAAATTTGGTTGCTTGTCATAAGTGTGCGAATGATATGCGATAAAAAAGCGATGTTCTTTAGGAATGGTGTCGATATGAGAGAAGATAAGATTCAATTCATTAGGGATGGCTTGAATAAGGAGTCATTGGATGATATCCTTTTGTCTCTTGAAAGCATCCCGGTGGATATGTGCAAGGCGATTCTCGATTATGGCCATCATTCGAGAAAAGAGCATGCGATCTGATCTCGGGAATCGACTATAAGCGACCACTGTTTGCCGGTTTATAAGAAAACTGGATGGGAAGCCTATCCTCGACCCATAGAGGCGTTGAAGCCGTTTACGGACGTAAAACCGAGAGGAAGATGTGAGCCACGATCGCATTTACTGTAAATATCCTTTTACTTTCTTGTTGTTTTATTTCTTGTTGTTTTACCATTTGCATTATTGTCTTTAATAATTTTATATTTGTCATTACTTGCTTTTCCTTTTCTTGTTTTCTTTTTGACTCTCAAGCCATGTGCATTACGATTAATTGACATAGACATGACACCTCATTCCATTCTGTGTTTGTGACCCATTTGCCGCCAAGATCTTAAATATGATTCTTTTCGTTTACACTCACAAATTATTTTTGAGAAGTATCATAATGGCAGCTACTCCCGATAAACAATTCAAGAACATTTGTGTGCTTTAGGATTTAACTATGGCAAATATAAAAAGAGTTCTTTGAGGCGACCATTGATCTTGGTCGATCATGCGAGAGAGAAAATACACTTGGTATACGGCGGAGGTGACCAGGGTTATCAAAATTGGTCTCGAAGCTGCTTTTGTCGGAGGAAGTCAAGTGTTAGGCATCATACCACAAACCCAAAACCTTTGGGCTTTGCTTGTCTAACTCACATGCATTGGAGAAGAGTTAGTTGTCTCGGGTATGCAAGAAAGAATAAGCAAAATGCTTAATCATCTTGATGCTTTTATTTTCTTACCGGAGATCTTGCAACTCTAGAGGCACTTATCACTTTAGCATCTTGGGCCCATCTGCACATTCATGAAACCCATCGGTTTGTTAAATGTCAATAATTTTTATGATGGCTTTATCGCATTTCTTAACCATGCAATAAAAAACTACTTCATTCCTCTACGGTGAAAAAGCTTTTTATTTGTGCTCACTGCTTGCTAATGAGCTACTTGATGCATTACAAGCTTATCGACCCGAGCGGATCCCAAGACCTTGGTGTTGGAGTGTACAAATAACGATGGTAACAATAGCGCGATAAAAGTACAAATTAGATTTAAATCTCCTTTGTAAATATTTTATTACGTGTTTGCACCACCCGGGTGATGTCTTAAACTCTACTTCTTTCCTTTAAAACATTGAGGACAATGTTTAGTTCTGGTTGGGGGGAGGGGATAGTTGACAATTGTGGAATGTTGGTTAAGTTTTTACTAATTTTTGTTGTAGAAACTAGCTGTTGCTAGCTTGTTTGTGTTGAAGATGGCTGAATATGGAGTGTAGTTACTCTAGAAAGCATCTTTTTGATAAAAAAAAAAAAAGGAAAAAAAAAAAAAAAAAAAAATTTCTTATTTTTCGTGTGATCTTTCTAACTTTTTGACTTCTCCTTTATAAATATGCATTTTCAAATTTTGAGTCGAAGATGGCTTAATATAGAGTGTAGTGCCTCTAGAAAGCATCTTCTTAGTTAAAAAAAAAAATCATTTTCTATCATTTTAAGTGTAACATTTTCAATTAGTTTTTACTGCATCATTTCACATTTACTGCATGCATAATTCCTTTCATGTTTAGAATAGGTTGGGGGTAGAATGTTGTTTAAAAAAAAAAAAAAAAATGGTGTGATTTTGTTTTTATTTTTGGATGACATGATGATTTTGAATTTTAGTATTTGTATTATCTTTGGTCTTGAGTAATGTTACACTATGTTTGCTACTCTACATGTTGATGTCGGAGATAAATATGAGTTGCTTGAAAGAATTGACATGTCATAATAAATACCAAGTGAGCTTTTGAGCCTATTATTTTCTTGGAGAGTAACCTTTTTTGCCCATTCTTCATACGGCTTAGCAGTATTATTATTTTATACATGATCTTTAGATTTCCTTGGAGTCAACCCTTTTTTTTTTTTTTAAAAAAAAAGTTAAAAAAAAAAAAAAAAATGCGTTGCTACATCTAAAGGTCCATTTAACTAGTAGATATGGAGGAGTATCTAGAGCCAAAAGATGATGGAAAGGCCGTCTTTGACCCGTTTGAGCCTTTTCTAGCCATCCTTATGTCAAATATCCATAGTTAGCCCTTTTGTGCCTTTTATTAAAAAAAAAAAAAAAAAAAAACTTTTCTTTGTCAACTTATTGTCTTCACCCACTCGATTTGGAGTATTACCCGATATCTTACAAGTTCCATCACCTATTCATGTTTGAGAAAAATATAAATAATTGTTTTGTTTAGTAAAGTTGTGCAATACCGAAAAAAAAAAAAGAGAAAGAAAAAAAAAAAAAAAAAAAAAAAAAAATTCTCAAAAAAAAAAAAAAGAGAAAGAAAAAAAAAAGAGAGAGAGATATAATACAATAATAAATAAGTAAAATGCATTTTTTTAGTTTCCAAAGATATTATTTTCTCAAACATATATTTTGTTTTCTCTATTTTCCTTTCTTTGTTAGCCATGTCCTACAGCCTACGTTATATCCTAATAAAAGTCCTTCTTGATTTTAGGGAACTATAGTCTGAAGTAGAAGCTAGTTATATGGGCTATAAAGATGTAGTAATGCATAAAAAAAAAATTAAAAAAAAAACAAAATACATTGGGTTGACTAATATTCTGTTTGACTTGAGATCGTGTTATTTAAGTTGTGGGCATATTTTCTTCATCTTGGTGAGAGTGTGTGATATTATTTCTTTACTATCTTCACTCCATTTATCATTCATTGAAGTGACAATTTTTATTGGGTTTAATTTCCTTGTGAGAGTGTCATTATTACCGGTGAGATTTTGGGGTTGGACATGTCATTTTTGAAAGTAGCTGTATTTACTTGGTTGATTCATGTGGATGGTTGATGTGGGTGTGATGTTTTTTAGGCTGGAGATAATGCTTATACTTTTATTTGATTGCTATCATTAGTCGATTGAATAAACAAGTTTGTTTAAAAAAAAAAAAAAATTTGGTTTGAATTTTATTTTAAACTTTATTTGCTAGGGACTATGAATAAGGCTGGTTGGGGTGTGTTGAGTGTTAGAAAGTGTATATTTATAAAGGAGAAATTCATCATTTTACACTAATCTCACTAACATCTCTAATTTTTTATTTATTTAAGTCATTTGTTATTTAATTATATATGTTTTGTTTTTATTAAGTATTTTGTGTATTTTAGGGGTATCATGGTCATTTCACAATGAGAGATTTGGATAAAAAGCGACGTCACTTTTGAACTGGGGCATCGAAAACCTTAAGAGGAGCATAAAAGGAAAAATGGCCTTTTTGCGTTTCAATGCGGTCCGTGTTGCAATTCAAACCGTGTTTCTTGTTCAAGCCGCGTGGTCAAACCCGTGGTCAAACCGTGTTCATTTCATTGATGGCGTGGCGCAATCTGTGCATCAAACTATTTTTAATCAGATGGCCATGATTCACTCAATGTATCTATAAAAAGGGCCTCCCCAATTTGACACCCCTGAATCCATTTTTGAGCTTAGTTTTACTGTAATTCTTTCTCCATCTTGTATTTTCTCGTATTTTAATAAATTCCCATTTTACCCTAGTTCAATTATGAGTAGCTAATTTTCTTTTAAGCTTGGGTTGAGGTGAAGTCTCAACATGTGTCATGGGCTTTATTTGGTAAATTTATTTTCTCTTCCCCTCAATTTCTGTGGAGGTTTTGACTTTTAAATCGACAAATAATAATAATCTTGTCTAGTTCTGCATACAGTTTCTGGCACCTAGTATAAGGTTATTATTATTTGTACGATAAGCCCTTGACACCATATTGATTAGGCGTGGTTCATGAGTGTGGATTCCCCCTCATGATTTAATTAGTATTAATAAGGATTATTTAGCCCATGGTGCATGTTGATACGGATCCAGATACCCAGTGCTTTATCTCGATAGTTTCCAATTTAATTATTTACTAAATCAATTTAAATTAAAGTTACTCCCGAAATCATCAAGCCACAGGTAACATGAAGACAAGTTAAGTTAGTGAAAATGTTTCGCTAACCCATTTCTTCATCATCGGGCATGAAGACAGTTAAAAGTGAAAGTCTATTCTTGATAACAAAAGATGGGAATCTAAATTGAGGATTGACATTCTTGAATTCAAGGAAATGGTGGACTAGAAGAATTATTAGATTGGATTAATGCCATTGAGGAAATTTTTGAATACAAGGAAGTTCCTGAAAATAAACAAGTTTCGCTTACTGCAACTTGATTTCATGGAAGAGCATCAGCTTGGTGGCAACAAACAAAGCTTACACGGATAAGGCAAGGTAAAAAGAATATTAATTCCTGGGAAAAGCTAAAAAAGCACTTACGTGGAGCATTCTTACCTCACAATTACACCAGTATTATACCAACGATTCACTGAGAATTTGAGGCAAAGTAGTCGATTAGTAGATGATTATACCACAGAATTTTATTGGCTGGTAGGGCGAAATGACTTGACAGAGACAAAAGAACAATAAGTTTCTCGCTATATTGGAGGCCTACGATCCCAACTTCAAGACTAGTTGAATTTACTTGATCCATACTCTTGTCTCTGGAGCACACCAATAGGCTTTGCAGTTGGAGAAACAATTTAATTGACGTACTAGTGACTTATTCATGATAATTCAAACCCGACTTCCCAATTTCGCAATCTCACTCTTCCAAATTCTCCAAATAAAACTAGTAAACCTAATCAAATAGGTCAAAGCAGCAAAACCCAAACCTAGGTTCGAGATTATGCTATTTTAATTGTGGAGAAAGTGGGCATCAAGTGACAGAAGAAAGTGAAGACTACCAAGAGGAAGAAACAGAAGAGTTCGCTGAAAAGGTAACTTTTGATAGTAGTGGTAGCACATAATCCGTTGAAGAACATGGTAATAGTGAATCAATGTTGATCGTAAATCACACATTCTTCACTCTTAAAGGTCAAGAATAAGACAAGTGGTTATGATAAAATATTTTTCATATTATTGCATAATTAGGGGAAAAGTATGTCATATGATCGTAGACTCGGGCAGTTGCGAGAACGTTATTTTAGAAGAAGCTGTAACGAAGCTAAATTTTAAACTCGATACAAGCTCACATGGTTGAAGAAAAGAAATCAAGTACCAATATCAAAATGCTGCTTAGTTTCCTTATACATTAAATCAATCTATAAAGACAAAATTTGGTGTGATATTGTGCCTATAGATGCTTTTCATCTATTATTGGGTTGACCTTGGCAATATGATTGAAACGTAGCACATTATGGAAAAAGAAATACCTACAGCTTTATGTTTAACAAGACTATAATCGTTCTCCTTCCTAACAAAGAGCTCACTTTAAAATAAGGCTTGAGTGATTATTTGTTAGGTAATAAGCAATTTATAAATGTTGTAGCAAAGACAAAAAGGGTTTATATTTTATTAGGAAAAGAGAGCCATAATAATTTGAAGATTCCTGAAGTTGTGACGTCTATACTGGAGGAATTTGAGATTTTTCCCTAATGAGCTACCTCTTGGGACATACAACACTAAATGGATTTGGTTCCTAGTTCAACTTTACCAAATCGACCTCATTATTATATGAGTCCTACGGAACATAAGGAATTAAGGCATCAAGTGTAAGAGTTAGTAAAAAAAGGATTTATTCATAAATGTCTCAACCCCTGTGTGGCCCCTGGTTTATTAACTCTAAAGAAAGATGGGTCTTGGAGAATGAGTGTGGACAATCGAGCTATCAATAAAATTACAAATCGATATCGTTTTCCAATCCCTCAATTAGATGACTTGTCAGATCAGCTTAGTGGAGCAGCAGTTTCTACTGACTTAATTTGAAAAGTTGCTTTACCATCGATTGAATACAACCTGGAGAACTCGTGAAGGTTAAGCGATTGGTTGGTAATACCATTTGGCTTATCTAATGCTCGAGTGCTTTCATGTGAGTTATAAATCAAGTTCTTCGCCCTTTCACTAGAAAGTTTGTGGTTGTTTACTTCGATGATATACTTATATATAACGCTTTATAACATTTGAGAAAGTGCTTTCACCTTAAGGCAACAATTTTATACACAATAGTAAACAAGTGTATTTTCTTAATAGAGAAAGTATTATTTTTAAGATATATGGTGTCGAAGGATGGTATGTCCATTAATCAATCGAAAGTGGATGCAAAATTGCATCTTCATTGATTTCTTTTCCCCTTTCATCATCTTGAATCAAAGCATACAAAACAAAATGTACAAAATCCCTAAATGCACCACGCCGCCGACATACCCAAAACCTCTTCGTCACTGTTGTCACTCCTTTCGACTGGCCACTACCATTATCTCCCATGCAACAAGATCCGGTCACTTTTGCTGCCGCCGTCTCCCAACATCTCATGAGCACCAAAGTTACAAATCCATTGCCGTGACTTACCAATTTGTGCCGTCACCGGTAGCTCATCGCCCCGTCCCGTGTAATGCCCCCCTATCCTCTAATTGCCTTTCATAATCTTATGTTTCTTGTTTTTGCTTTTTTGTTTTTTGCGTTGCAGATTTTAGCTTTGTTCTTAATATCTTGAAAAAAGATGCATTATCTTTATTGTTTTCTATTTTTGTGTGCTTTGACTGTTATAGATTTCCAGTTGTTTTTAGTCATGGAAATT
Organism: Atalantia buxifolia; assembly: GCA_030444775.1. NCBI lineage: Eukaryota > Viridiplantae > Streptophyta > Magnoliopsida > Sapindales > Rutaceae > Atalantia > Atalantia buxifolia. The sequence continues at coordinate 18,181 of JASUUI010000219.1, read as the reverse complement.
TTGTTGTTGTAATTTTTAAGTTGACAGTTTATTTAGGGAATAAATGGAGGGATATTATCATTTTACCACCAAAGTTATTCTGATATATCATGTCAGTACCATGCTTTGCTAAAAAGTACATTTTACCACTAAACGTTTGCGTTGTTATCAATTTACCACATTTTCGTTAAAAAAAAGTTAATGTTTAACATAAAATAAGTTAAAAGTCAATTTTACCCTAGGAGAATAAAAGATAATTTTATCCTTTGAAAAGAAAGAAGTAATGAACAAAAATAAGATTTAGAAAACAACTAAAAATTGTAATTAATAAAAAATAATGAATAATATGCAGAATTACAATAAATGGCAAAGAGAACAATTAATAAAAAAATTTATGTTTCAAAATTAATATTATAACCTACGAAATTCAAGTATTAATCATCACTAAAAATAATAACAATTTATAATAACAATAACAATTAATAAGATTTAGAAAACAATTGAAAATTATAATTAATAAAAATAATAAAAAATATGCGAAATTACAACAAAAAAAATCCTGCTTCAAAATTAATATTATAAGCTATGAAATTCAAATATTAATCACAACTAAAAACAATAACAATTTAATTAAGAAAAAATTAATGAGAGAGGGCTGATTTTAGGGTTATCAATTTTCTAATTCTCTAATTATTTCCATTGAATTTTTTTCTTTGTTTGATTGTTTATTTTACACTTGCAATGCAGTGTTTTGGTTTCAATAGGAAACGTCTTTGATATCCTTATGACATCAGCAAAACATCAGTAAATTTTTAACTTTTTTAACGGAAGGGTGGTAAGTTGATAACGGCACAAATGTTTGGTGGTAAAATGTATTTTTAACAAATTAAAATAATCTTGACATGATATGTTAGAATAACTTTAATGGTAAAATGATAATATCCCTTTGTAATATGATTTAGGTTTTAGATTATTTTGAGTTTTGTGGGCATATTTTAATAGGAAATTTTTCACCTTTAAGATTTAAGAAATTAAAAAAAAGTGTTCATAATTTTCTAGCTAGTGTTAGAAAGAGGAGCTCATTCCTCTGCTAAGTTCTAGCTTCTATGCAAAGTGCAAACATTCTTGGTTAATGAAAATTTCTAATTTACACTGTAATGGATTGTAGCACGCACCAAATAGATGTCGTTTTGCTCTAATTTACACTAGGTTACACTCTCATTTTTTATTTCAAACCCTCAAATTATGATACATGAAAATTTATAAGACAGTACTAGAAAAATTTTAGGTTACAATGAAAATTAAGGACGTTATACCAGATATGCTTAAAAGGGAATTATGTCAAAGATTTGATAGTGTAACTTTAGATGAGTGATGTAGATATAGCAAATGTTGCCTACAACATTTTTATGCTGAACATAAAAAAAAAAAAGCATGTCTTCCTCTACCCACCACTAAGGCTCCTTTCATTTCCAATGAAGCGCTATAATCCGAAGCAGTTGTTTGCATATTGAAGGAAAATCAAACTTTAAAACATTTAGAGAGGTAGAAAGAGATACTTAAACTTGTGAGAATGACATATGCAGATGCCTTCTTATTAGTTACTCACAATCTACCATCAAATGTCATTGCTCCAAAACTAAGAAAAATCTCCATGTTTGTTTTATTTTCTATTTTTTCATTTCCTTTTGAAAGCCATTATTAGCTTATAAAATTGTCATAAGTTTCAACACAAAAGCGTACAAATGTAGTGGATTAGTTGAGGTTGGGATTTTTAAATAGGGACCACAAAGACTCATGCAAACAATCAACTAGCAAATTGAAAATTGTAGATTTTGATGAGAGACTCTTTTATTGGACTCGGCTACAATCTTTTACTTAGCCTACTCTAATTTACTCACATGTTTGGTTACTAGACTTTGAAATTATTCCCAATAGCTTTTTATTGAAAAGTTGATTATGAACTATGAAATTTCCTTTTTCAAGTGGAACTATCAATCGAATGATTAATTGTTTTTATTTATTGCATATTCTACTATTTTAAGGCTTTGATATGTGTGTGGTCCACTAATTATTAATGTTATTATCATTGTTTACAAATTAATATGTGCACTGAATAAATTATTGTACTTTATTGTAATTCATTAATTTATAGGGGCTTAACGTGTGTAATTTCTAATGCTATGGTGTCAATGTGCAAGTGCACCAACAAGTAATAGACTGATGAGTATTTAGATTGTCTCCATAGAGATTCATGTTATCAGTTTGCTACAACAATCTTAACATGCAGTTTTGTTCTAAATTAAAATAAAATAATTTTATGAAACTAATAACTAATTAAAATAAAAATGTAATAAATAAAAAAAAATTAAAAAATAAGTGTTGTGCAAAATTTGGTGAACTCGCATGCGCTGAATCTATTGTAGAATAGATCAATGGTGTTGAGTGTCGATCCCACGAGGAGGTGGATTTTAATTGTGTGTAGAATTAATTTTGTAAATGGGTGATTGGATTTGTAGAGAAATTGATTTAAATGATGCTAGAATTTAAATTGGAATAGCGGAATTAAATTGAAATGGAAACTATTGAGATAAAGCACTTGGGTATCTGGATCAAATGTATCAACATGCATCATGGGCTAAATAATCCTTATTAATACCAATTAAATCATGAGGGGGGGATCCACACCTCATGAACCACGCTCTAATCAATATGGTGTCAAGGGCTTATCGTGCCAAATAATAATAACCTTATACTAGGGTGCCGGTAAAACCAGGGCGGTAACTAGACAAGATTATTATTATTTGTCGACGAAAAGTCAAAACCTCCACTGAAAATTAGAGGGAAGAGAAAATAAATTTACCAACAAGATGGAGAAGAATTACAGAAAACTAAGCTCAAAAATGGATTCGGGGGTGTCAAATTAGGGGGGAGGCCCTTTTTATAGATACATTGAGTGAATCATGGCCATCGGATTAAAAATAGTTTGGATGCCGCGAGTTGCGCCCGTCATCGATGAAACGATAACACGGTTTGACCACGGGTTTGACCACGCGGTTTGAACGTAACCACGGTTTGACACGGTTTTGAAACGATGCGCGTTTGAGCGAGCGATGTGAGTGAAACGCGATATCCATGAAACGATGCTAGTACATGTGAATAGTGCGTGCGTGTGAGCGTGCCATTTTCCTTTTATGCTCCTCTTAAGGTTTTATTTATCACGAGTTCAAAAGTGGCGTCCGTTTTGCTATCAAAAATCTCGTTCATTGTGAAATGACCATGATACCCCTAAAATACACAAAATACTTAATTAAAACAAAACATATATAATTAAATAACAAAGGATTTAAATAAATAAAATTAGAGATGTTAGTGAGATTTGAAGTGTAAAATGATGAATTTCTCCTTTATAAATATACACTTTCTAACACTCAACACACCCCCAACCACTTATTGCTAGTCCCTAGCAAAATAAGCGAAAATAAAATTCAAACCCTAATTTTTTTTTTTTTTTTTTTTAAACAAACTTGTTTATTCAATCTGACTAATGATAGCAATCAAATAAAAGTATAAGCATTATCTCCAGTCTAAAGAAACATCACACCCATCAACCATCCACATGAATCAACCAAGTAATTTTGTCACAGCTACTTTCAAAAATGACATGTCAAACCCCAAAATCTCACCGTAATAGTGACACTCTCACAAAAAATTAAACCCAATAAAAATTGTCACTTGATGAATGATAAATTGAGTGAAGATAATAAAGAAATAATATCACACACTCTCACCAAGATGAAAAGAATATCCCACAACTTAGAAATAACACGATCTCAAGTCAAACAAAATGCTAGTCAACCCAATTTATTTACTTATTTTTTTCTTCTCTTTTTTTTTTTTATGCATTACTACATCTTTTGGCCCATATAACTAAACCTACTTGGACTATAGTTCCTAAAATCAAGAAGGACTTTTATTAGGATGTAACGTAGGCTAGGGACATAGGCTAACAAAGAAAAGGAAAATAGAGGAAACAAAATATATGTTTGAGAAAAATAATATCTTTTGGAAACTAAAAGTAAGTGCATTTTACTTATTTATTATTGTATTATATCTCTCTCTTTTTTTTTTCTTTTTTTTTTTTTTAAAAATTTTTTTTTTTTTTTTTTTTTTTTTTTTTTTTCTTTTTTTTTTTTTTTTTTCTTTTTTTTTTTTCGATATTGCACAACTTTACTAAACAAAATAATTATTTATATTTTCTCAAACATGAATAGGTGATGGAACTTGTAAGATATTGGGTAATACTCCAAATTGGAGTGGGTAAAGACAATAAGTTGACAAAAAAAAAAAATTTTTTTTTTTTTTTTTAATAAAAGGCTCAAAAGGGCTAACTATGGATATTTCACATAAGGGATGGCTAGAAAGGCTCAAACGGGTCAAAGATGGCCTTTCCATCATCTTTTAGGGCTCTAGATAATCCTCCATATCTACTAGTTAAATGGACCTTTAGATGTAGCAACGCATTTTTTTTTTTTAACTTTTTTTTTTTTTTAAAGGGTTGACTCCAAGGAAATCTAAAGATCATGTATAAAATAATATCTTGCTAAGGCCCATGTATGAAGAATGGGCAAAAGGGTTACTCTCAAAAAAAAATAATAGGCTCAAAAGCTCACTTGGTATTCATTATGACATGTCAATTCTTTCAAGCAACTCATATTTATCTCCGACATCAACATGTAGAGTAGCAAACATAGTGTAACATCACTCAAAACCAAAGATAATACAAATACTAAAATTCGAAAATCATCATGTCATCCAAAAATAAAAACAAAATCACACTATTTTTTTTTTTTTTTTTTAAACAACATTCTACCCCCCAACCTATTCTAAACATGAAAGGGAAAATATGCATGCGAAAATGTGAAAATGATGCGAGAAAAACTAATTGAAAATGTTACACTTAAAATGATAGAAAAATGATTTTTTTTTTTTTTAACTAAGAAGATGCGTTTCTAGAGCCACTACACTCTATATTCAGCCATCTTGACTCAAAATTTGAAAATGCATATTTATAAAGGAGAAGTCAAAAAGTTAGAAAGATCACAAAAAAATAAGAAATTTTTTTTTTTTTTTTTTTTTTTTTTTTTTAACTAAGAAGATGCGTTTCTAGAGTAACTACACTCCATATTCACCATCTTCACACAAACGATTAACAACGATTAGTTTCTACAACAAAAAATTAGTAAAAACTTAACCAACATTCCACAATTGTCAACTATCCCTCCCCCAACGAGAACTAAACATTGTCCTCAATGTTTTAAAGGAAAAGAAGTAGAGTTTAGAAGACATCACACAGGGTGGTGCAACCAAAATAAAATATTTACTGGCGGAGATTTAAATCTAATTTGTACTTCTACTGCTGCTATTGTTACCATCGTTATTTGTACACTCCAACACCAAGGTCTTGGGATCGCTCAGGTCGATAAACATGTAGAGATCAAGTAGCTCATTAGCGGTGTGAGCACAAATAAAAAGCTTTTTCACCGTAGAGGGAATGAAGTAGTTTTTATTGCATGGTTAAGAAATGCGATAAAGCCATCATAAAAATTATTGACATTTAACAAGCCGATGGGTTTTACGATGAATGTGCGAGATGGGCCCAAGATCTAAAGTGATAAGTGCCTCTAGAGTTGCAAGATCTCTGGTAAGAAAATAAAAGCATCGGCATGATTAAGCATTTGATTATTCTTTCTTGCATACAGAGACAACTAACTCTTCTCCGGTCGGTGAGTTAGACAAGCGACCTAAAGGTTTTAGGGTTTGTGGTATGATGCCTAACACTTGACTTCCTCTGACAAAAGCAGTTTCTGAGACCAATTTTGATAACCCTCGGTCACCTCCACCGTATACTAAGTGTAATTTTCTCTCTGCTATGCATCGACCAAGATCAATGGCTGCCTCAAAGAACTCTTTATATTTGCCATAGTTAAATCCGGAAAGCACACAAATGTTCTTGAATTGTTTATTGGGAGTAGCTGCCATTATGATACTTCTCAAAAATAATTTGTGAGTGCAAATGAAAAGAATCATATTTAAGGATCTTGGCGGCAATGGGTCACAGCTGTGAATGAGGTGTCATGTCTATGTCAATTAATCGTGTAATGCACATGGCTTGAAAGTAAAAAAAAGAAACAGTAAAAAGAAAAAGCAAGTAATGACAAATATAAAATTATTAAAGACAATAATGCAAATGGTAAAACAACAGTAAAATAAAACAACAGTAAAGTAAAAGGATATTTACAGGTAGTTGCGGCGTGGCTCACATCTTCCTCGGTTTCGTCCGAGAAGCGGCTTCAACGCCCTCTATGGGTCGAGATAGGCTTCCCATCCAGTTTTCTTATAAAGCGGCAAGCGAGTCGTTTATAGTCGATTCAGAGGCGTATCGTGCATGCTCTTTACGGAATGATGGCCATAAGCGGAGAATCGCTCCTTGCACATATCCAGGGATGCGTTTGAAGAGACAAAAGGATATCATCCAATGACTCGCTTATTCAAGCCATCCACCAATGAATTGAATCTTATCTTCTCTGTTATCGGACACCATTCCTAAAGAACATCGTTTTTATTGCATATCATTCGGCACACTTATGACAAGCAACAGAAATCTTTGAGCTCTTGCTTTCTTGCATAATTTCCTTTACCACAACCAGGCATGTATGCAATAAATTTAGGAGGCAACTCACCTGCCAGCGTACTTTAGCCTCGATTAACCGGCGGATATCGGCGGTATGTTATTCCTCATGAGCAATCGCATGCGTTCGGATCGAGCTTTATAGATTGTGAGGAGGGCATTACGAGGAAGTGAAGGGAATCGACTATGAAGCTTTGCTAAGATCTCGTTTCTATCCATACCTTCGCCTCGGAAGATCGGTAATTATGGGAAACTGAATAACCGACTTGATTGTCACGAATCTGTTATCAGCCAGCCACTTAGGGGTGACAAACTAAAACACACAAACTAAAACACACAAACGAATAACAAACAAAAAAACACAAAAGAAAATCACAATCGTCCTCTTATAGGAATTTACCTCAGCTCATTGGATGTTGTAGACACTTCTTTCAATGTCTACGAGTTGGCTTTCTAAATCCTCAGCGTGGGATATTAACTCAGGTGGTTGTAGCTTCCAAATACGATGTGTTTTACAAAATCGTATCGGCCTCGAGATGAGATTGGACACGTTGAAGTCTCTAAGGATGTTCAAGAGGAGGCTGTCTCATGATTAAAAGTGATAAAAAAAAAACTCAATGGTTAAACAAACACACTTATGCACAAATGATTTCAATTAGCAAAGAAAATAAATAAATAAATAAATCAAGAAAAGAAAAAAATCTTAATTCAAATGTGGTGGGTCACTCAAATTTATTTCGGTGTCCTCTCCATGTGGTTGGTACTCTAGATATGGCTTTAATCTTTGACCATTAACTTTAAACGTGACACCATTTTTGGGTCATTAATTTCAATTGCCCCATGTGGAAAAAGCAGTATGAACAATGAAGGGGCGGACCATCGAGCGTAGGTTACACAGGAATAAGTGCAAGCGAGAATTGAATAAAAGTACTTTCGACACAGGTGAAAGATTTTCATGTCTGCTTATCATGAAAGACTTTCATTATTGCTTGTAAACCTTGGCATTTTCGTATGCATCATTCAATTTCTTCAAGTTACGCCGGTTGTATGTCGTCTTTCGAGCCCGACTTGCTGCATGTCAAAATTGAATTTCTTGATGGCCCGATCGCATACGATGCTCGAGTTCCACAGGTAGGTGGCAAGCTTTTCCATACACTAGCACAGTAGGGTGACATCCCAATTGGGGTTTTGAGCAGCCGTTCTATATGCCCATAATGCATCATCAAGTCTTAATGACCAATCTTTTAATGCGGCCTCACGGTCTTTTCTAAGATGTGCTTTATTTCTCGATTGGAGATCTCAACTTGCCTTGGTTTGCGGATGATACGGGTCGCCACTTTATGAGTGATGGAGTACTTTGTCAAAAGTGCTTTGAATGATTTATTGCAAAGTGGGTACCACCATCACGATTATTGCTCGAGGAATCAAAGCGTGAAACAATGTTGCTCTTGAAAAATCCTATCACCACTTTATGATCATTGGTTACGCATGGAATTGCCTCTGCCCGTTTGAAACATAGTCAACAGACAACCAATATGTATTGATGGCCAAAGATGGGGAAAGGGTCCCGTGAAGTCGATACCCATACATCAAAAATCTCAACCACTAAAATTGGATTTAGTGGCATCATGTTCCTTCGTGTAATGCTCCCCATTCGTTGACACCTATCACATGAAGAACAAAAGGTGTAAGCATCTCGAAATATAGTTGGCCAATAGAAACCACATTGTAGAACTTTAGTCCTGTTTTCTTAAGCGGCTGAAATGGCCTCCACAAGCTTGTTCATGGCGAAACGAAAGGATGTTATGAACTTCATTCTCTGGACACATCGTCGAATAATTTGATCTGCACATACTTAAGCAGGATAGGGGTCATCCCGAAAAAATTCTTTATTTCATGAAAGAATTTGGCCTTGTCTTGCTTGGTCGATGCTCGGAAGTTTACGTAACAAGATAATTAACTATATCAGCATACCAAGGTAATACTTCCACACTCATTAATTGTTCATCTGGAAATGACTCATTCAATGTTAAGGGTTACGTGTTGATGTCAAGTGGAGGCGAGAGAGATGGTCAGCCACACATTTTGAGAACCTTTCTTATCTTTGAATTCCAAGTCAAACTCTGCAAAAGTAACACCCAGCGAATTAGTCTAGCTTTTGCATCTTTCTTTGTGAGAAGATATTTGAGCGGCATGATCTGTGAATACAATTATTTTACAACCAATGAGATAAGATCGAAATTTTTCTAATGCAAACACTCTTTTGCTAGCATTTCTTTTGATAGTTGAATAGTTCAAGCTGTGCATCGTTTAATGTCATACTAGCATAGTAAATAACATGAGGAATTCGATCTACTCTTTGTCTATCTTGCTCTCTTTGCATGTCGGATGCATCGCACATGAGTTCGAATGGTAAGCTCAGGTTTGGTGGCTGAATGATGGGTGATGTTGTCAACAATTGCTTTAACTTTTCAAATGCTACAAGACATGAATCATCAAAGACAAAATGTACATCCTTAGCAAGTAAATTGCATAAGGGTCTAGAAATTTTGCTAAAATCTTTAATGAAACGTCTATAAAAACCAGCATGCCCAAGGAAAGATCTTACTTCTCTGACTGTTTTAGGTGGAGGAAGATTAGAAATGAGATCCACCTTGGCTTTGTCAACCTCAATACCTTTGCATGAAATGATGTGACCAAGAACAATACCTTGTTTTACCATAAAATGGCATTTCTCCCAATTTAAGACCAAATTCTTCTCTATACATCTCTGCAAAACTTGTGTTAGATGATGTAAACATTGATCAAATGAATCTCCAAAAATAGAAAAATCATCCATAAAGACCTCGAGAAACCGTTCAACCATATCGGAAAAAATGCTTAACATACAACGTTGAAATGTAGCGGTGCATTACATAATCCAAATGGCATTCTCACATATGCAAAAGTGCCAAAAGGGCAAGTGAAAGTGGTTTTCTCTTGATCTTTTGGTGCTATGGGAATCGATTGTATCTGAATAGCCATCTAGAAAGCAATAAAATTCATGGCACTGCTAATCTATCAAGCATTTGATCAATAAATGGTAAAGGAAAATGGTCTTTACGTGTGACAAATTTAACTTTCTATAATCAATGCATACACGCCATCTGTAGTTACTCTAGTGGGTATCAATTCATTATCGGCATTGGTAACTCTTTGTGACTCACGACTTTTTGGGGACAACTTGCAGGGAGGACTGACCGTGAACTATCGAAATGGGGTAAATGATACACAAATCTAATAGTTTAAGGACTTAGTTCTAACAACTTCTTTCGTATTAGGATTTAACCGACGTTGCATTTCCACTAGTAGATTTAGCATTTTCATCAAGGTGAATGTAATGCATGCGATCTCTTTGGGTTTATACCTTTTATATCTGCTATGGTCCATCACAATGCTCCTTTGTGCTCTTTTAAAACATCCAACAACTTACCTTTTTGCTCGTCATTTAGGGATGATGAGATGATTCTGCGGTAGAGTGCTTTCTTCTCCCAGAATGCATATTCCAAAGTGTTGGGTAATGGTTTGAGCTCGAGTTTCGGTGGTGACTACGATGATGGGATGATTTTCTTCTCGATGGTGCTAGTTGTTCAACTCTTGACTTCCATTTATTAGTGTCCATGGATGGTCTTTGAGTCAAGTAGGCGTTGACCTCATCGGATCTGTCAACATCAAAATCCAAACCAAAGTGAGTTAAACATGTTTGTAAAGGGTCATCACTAAGGTTTGAAATAAAAGTATCATCAATTAATGCTTCATTAAATCCCATCAACAATTCCATCATCTGCATTGTGAGGTTGTTTGGCAATGTTGAAGATGTTGAGCTCCATGGTCATATTGCCAAAGACAAGCTGCATGTTTCGATCTGCATTGAATGTGAGCATCGGCGATTGCCAAGAATGGTCGGCCTAGGATAATGGGGATGTGCTTCCTTGAATCTGTATTGGTTGAGTGTCAATTACAATGAAATCAACGGAAAATAAAACTTGTCTACGGATAAGCACGTCCTCCACAATACCACGAGGTATTTTTCGTGGACCGATCTGCTGTTGTAACACCAGGAGTTGGGTGTAATTCTCCCGATCAAGTTTCACAAATCTTGAGTAAGGCAAAAGATTAACACTAGCTCTAAATCCAACAAAGCATTCTCAATTGTGTGGTTCCACATACTACATGAAATAGTGGGGAGCACAGGTCTTTACATTTTAGGAATTTTGTGTTGGAGTATAGAACTAACATTTTCGATTAAAAATGCCTTTTTACGAACATGAATGTTTCTCTTTTTTAGTGCAAAGGTCTTTAAGAAACTTGGCATAAGATGGAACTTGCTTTATTGCATCAAGTAAAGGGATGTTAACACTTTTTGTTTGAAGACTTCAGAATCTCACTGTGGATTTTCCCTTCTTTCCTTTAGCTAACCTCTTTGAGGAAATGGAGCTTTAGGAACGTATTCTCGTGGGTTGGTTTCTTCTTTCTCCTCGGTGGTGAGTCTTGACATTCACGGTACAATTTGATTTTCTTTTGTAGGCATTGGCATCTCCACTTTGTTGTCGACTTCTTTCCCTTTTCGCAAGGTCATGGCGGCTTTGACCTCTCCCATCTTTGTTGTGGTGAACTAGTACTTGCTTCATGTACTCCTTTAGGATTAGGCCTTTGGTTGACTTGGAAATTTGCCTTTCTCAGCAGTCATTGCCAAAGTTTGAGCTGAAGAAGCAAGTTGTCCCACCATCTTCTCGAGGCTTGAAGCGATTGGGCTTGTGAGTTGAAGCTTTCTCATCTCATTTAAGTAGTCCATCAATGGTGCGGTTTTTTGCTCGATCATGGAGTTAGTAACATTCTTGACATTCTGGAAGGCATCCTCCCATTATGCGGGTTGAGAGTAGTTTTGGTTCGATTGTATGGTCTAAATGGTGGTTGAGAGGCTTGAGGAACTTGAGGTTGGTTGCATTGGTGGAGGTGGAGGCTCTTTGGTCCATTCTGTTGGAATCCTTGAGACCATGAAAAATTGGGGTGGTCTCTCCATCCGGGATTATATGTGTTGGAGTATGGGTTGTAATTTGATGGCTTCCTCATGACAGATGGCATTGGCTTGATCTGAATATGAGTCATGGTCATGTGGCTCTGTTGATTTAGCGATCGTCAAAGATCTTTATTTGTCGAGAAAGACCTTGATTATCTCTTTGACTTCTTTGATTCCCGAACTTGACTCACCAATGTGAACCTTATTCACTCCTTTAATTCTTCTAGTATTCCTGAGAGATCGACTCCATTGTTGGGAATTATCTGCTTGTCACTGGAAGAAATCTCAAATCTCTGATGCACTTTTTGACATTAGCTCTCCTCCACTTGTTGCCATTAGCCATTCTTGCACATTTGGCAATAATCCCTCAAGTATTGGCATTGGTGCCATTTCTCGTACCCATGATGTGGACACTTCAAAAGTAGCCCATTGAATCGCTCCCATGCTTGAAAAAGCTGCTCGTCTTCTCTGCAGGTGAATTACGAGATTTCCTGCGAATAGCATTGGTTTTATGTTGGGAAATATTTATTTAAAAATTTTGTTACCATTTGTTCCCATGTTGTAATGCTATTAGCGGCAATGTATTGAACCATGAGCAGGCTCTATCCTTTAAAGAAAATGGGAATAGTCTAAGTTTAACATCATCTTACGAAAAATTCTCATATTTAAAAGTTTGACAAATTGTATGAAAATCATTCAGATGATTATATGGGTCCTCATTTTCTAATCCATAGAATGTTGGGAGACAATTTAGCACACTAGGTTTTAGTTCAAAACTCTGGCGGCTACATTTGGGTATCGTATGCATGATGTGCTCAAATTAGCTAAGGGGTGAAGTAGTCCTTAAATGGCCTCTCTGTGGTTACGGTTGTTGCAAATCCATTTCAATTTTTTCTTTAAGTGCGATGTGTTTGTGTGTGCGAAGTGTTCTTTCTAATTCAAGGTCTATAGGTTCAAGATTAGGTGATAATGACCTACGACCATGCATGCAAATAAAGAAAATAAATTAGAACAAAACAAATAAAAATAAAGAAGAAGGATAAATTACGATCTAACCTTATTATTATTTATTTACAACCTTTCTATTAAAAAAAAACACATTAAAACAAATACGTGAAATAAATTAAATAGAATAAAATAAAAATAAATTAACAAGATAAATGAAAAATTATAAAGAAGAATAACTTGAAAATTAAAATGCAGAAATTTAAAGTAGAGAAAAAATTCTTACCTAAAAATGTAAATTGACTTTTTTTTTTAAGAAGAAAAAAAATTACAAGGAAATAACTAAAATAATAATAATAATACTAATAATAATAATAATAATAATAAAATTATTTACAAAAAATTAATTCTACAAATTAAAATACTTACCTCCCAAAGAACAGCGCAAAAACTTGTTGTGCAAATTTTGTTGAACTGCATGGCCTTGAATCTATTGTAGAATAGATTAACGTGTTGAGTGTCGATCCACGAGGAGGTGGATTTTAATTGTGTGTAAATTAATTTTGTAAATGGGTGATTGGATTTGTAGAAAATTGATTTAAATGATGCTTTAGAATTTAAATTGGAATAGCGGAATTAAATTGAAATGGAAACTATTGAGATAAAGCACTTGGGTATCTGGATCCGTATCAACATGCATCATGGGCTAAATAATCCTTATTAATACCAATTAAATCATGAGGGGGGGATCCACACCTCATGAACCACGCTCTAATCAATATGGTGTCAAGGGCTTATCGTGCCAAATAATAATAACCTTATACTAGGGTCTTGAGGTAAAACCCAGGTGATAACTAGACAAGATTATTATTATTTGTCGAAAAAGTCAAAACCTCCACAGAAAATTAGAGGGGAGAGAAAATAAATTTACCAAATAAAGCCCATGACACATGTTGAGACTTCACCTTCAACCCAAGCTTGAAAGAAAATTAGCTACTCATTATTGAACTAGGGGTAAAATGGGAATTTTATTAAAATACGTAGAAAATACAAGATGGAGAAGAATTACAGAAAACTAAGCTCAAAAATGGATTCGGGGTGTCAAATTAGGGGAGGCCCCTTTTTATAGATACATTGAGTGAATCATGGCCATCGGTTAAAAATAGTTTGGATGCTGCGAGATTGCGCCCGTCATCATGAAACGAGTAACCACGGTTTGACCACGGGTTTGACCAGCGGTTTGAACGATAACGGTTTGACCACGGTTTGACCACAGCGGTTTGAGCACGATGTAAGTGAAGCGATATCCATAAACGATGCCGTACATGTGAATAGTCGCAATGCGTGTGAACATTGCCATTTTTCCTTTTATGCTCCTCTTAAGGTTTTTAGACTGTCACGAGTTTAAAAGTGATGTTCGTTTTGCTATCCGATATCTTGTTCATTATGAAATGACCATGATACCCATAAAATACTTAATTAAAACAAAATACACATAATTAAATAACAAGAGACTTAAGTAAATAAAATTAGAGATTGAAGTGTAAAATGACGAGTTTCTCCTTTATAAATATACACTTTCTAACACTCAACAATAAGCAATAAAGAAAATTCTCACGTAAAAAAACAAGGATGTAACCAATTGGAATGAAGTAGTTGGGTGAATAAACTTACTTAATGGCATTGACTATTTTTCAATTATAGTACCGTTGCTACAACATCTACTACAACAATCGGAAAAATCTCACAAGCATCCTCAGCTATCACTTGTTGGATATCTTATATATAATGGAACCTAATAGTAACTGATCGTTACGCCAACATTAAATATAACATTAATCAATCTAGGTTGCATTTACCCTACAAGGTGAATCTCTATATCTAGGGATGACAATGGGAAGGGTAGGAGAGGGGACTGATATCCCCATACCCATCCCGGTATTTTGTATATGTCCCGCCCCTTCTCATCCTCATATCCACGTCCCTTCCCCAAATAATAAAAAGGGCTCCTCGAGGGTCTCCAATCCCCGAAAATTTCCTAAATAACGAATACATTTTTAGCTTCTAAATTTGATTTAATCTATTAAAATAAAAAATTTAAATAAAAGTAAAGTTTGACAATATATCTTGTAAAATTTGGATGTTATAGCTTTAGCTATCGCTTTAGTTTTTGTTTTAGTAGATAAAAGTTAAAAATAAAAAATTTTGGATCAAAGCCTTTTAAATAAGACCTAATCAAATAGTAATTTAAAACTCCAATTTGTTAGTTTATTTGTTATTTATACTAATATGTAATATTTTATAATTTAGATTTTATAATTTATTCATTACTATTTCTAAAAAATAAAATTAGAATTAAAAATCAAATTGGGAAAATGAGGAATTGGGAGGGATAAGGATTCAAGCTCATCCACATCGCTTCCCCAAAAAAATCATCCCCATCCATTCACCGATTAAGAAATTGGATATAAAATCGTCATACCCTCCCAAAATGGAGAAAATCCTAAGAGCCCCGTCCCCTATGGATTTCTCGCCATCTCTATCTATGTCTAGTTCAAAACTAATTTTAGATCAATCATGGACCCATTCAAATTGAGATTAAGTCAACTTGGGAAGACCAATCTAAAACCAAGTATTGTCTTAATGAGATCCACTAAGTTAGACCTTTTTAGGCTCTTTCTTAGCTAGTATCCTAAATGGGTGGTCAAATAAAGTAGAGAATAAAATAAATACAATTAAGACAAAATGCTATAGCAAACACAGAGTAACGCGTATATTAGTCAAACATCTATTAAGTTCATTTATTACTCAACCACAATCAAATTTAGTTCATGATTTGTGATAAAAAATAAATAAAAGAGTTTTAGCCATCCAACAAATCCCCATAAATAAATAAAAAACAAGAAAAGAAAAAGAACTGATTACCTATTGATCTCTACGTTTCTCCTCTAAAACAACCTTTAATCTCTCTTGTGGTTTATATTTTTCTTGTGTTTTACTGTATGGTTTTTCCTTTGGTAGACAACTCTCTTTTTCTTTACGTGTGTGCTCCTTTTATAGCTTAGAATTAGGGCAACCGGAAGTCAAGGGCGCATAATGATTAGTGTTAAAAATTGTATGCTTATTGAAGAGTAATTGGGCTTATAATATAATTTACGTTTGTAATTATGTAACATATTATGAATTTCTAATTATTTTTCTAAATATTTGATTTTGTGTAATTTTATGTGTTTATTAGGCAAAAATAATAATTTCATGCAATTTGGGGCTCCAAATAAACGTATGGATATCAAATTTGGATTTCGGAAGTCTGAGAAATTAGGTCATTGTCGAGGAGGATTCGTGACTTTTGTTGTAAAATTATAAGTTTTTACCACAGCAAACGTGGTAATTGTGAAATTATAAATTTTTACTATGTTAGGTATTGTAATTGTTAGTGGAATGTGTTGGATATGCTCGAGTGGATTAGATTATGTTTATATTTTGTTAGTGGGACAAATGTATGGCTAAGATGTAATTAGTTTTATTTATTTGTGTGGTGTGGATTAATCATGTATTAGTATAAATAGAGAGGGGGGAACACACCTCTCCACACCTTGTATTCTCTTCTTTCCCCTCAAATTCTTTTTCTCATCTCTTTTTGTAATATATTTTCAATAAATAAAATTAGTTTTATTTTAAATTTTCAAATATTTTTTAAATTATGTTCTTTTTTATTTTAAAAAATTTTCTTTATTTCAAATATGTTTAGCTAAATACTAATAGTTAGGGTGAGGTGAAACTCTTAGTAGAAAATATGATTTAATCAAATTTTATTTTTAATTATATAAATTAAATTATTTTCTATTTAATATATTCATATTTTTTATTTTGAAATTTTGATTTATTGTATATAAACATGGGAGTTTGGCACAATGAATTCTTAATATCTTAGTATAAGGTATGGTAAAATAATATTTTGACTTATTGTAGACAAGTTAAATTTTGACACATTAAGTACTTAATCCATAATAAAATTATTGGGAAAATAATTATAATTTATACAATTAATCATTTGGGCAATAAACTAAAAATAAAAAGAATTTATTAAATTATTTTTTATTAAGAGTGGATCCATAACCCTAACTAATTTAATTTATAGTTTTTCTCAAACTAAATTACATATATTTAAATTTTATTTCCCTTTTTTAGATAAACTTAAATAAATAAATTAAATATTTTCTCTATGGATCGATTCACTTCACCAAGTTATATTATAACTTGGTACTCTTATACTTAGGAGTAAATTAAACACTTTTGAGTCGTGTCAAGTTTTTGGTGCCGTTGTCAGGGAAATTTATTTATTTTAGTTTATTTTTTCTTTTTATTTTCATTTACCCCCTTTTTCTTTTTTAAATTTTGCTATATGCATAAAATCTTTTTGAATCTCACTTTCACCCTAAAACTTCTCATTTCTAGCTTATTCTTCTCATAATTGTTGTTTGACCACAAAATTATAGAAAATTTTCGAATAGGTCCCTTCCCAAAATTTCCCATATTACTCAAATTTAAACCTTCAACTTGAACTTCTTTGGACCATATTTGGACTTCTTTGGACCTTATTTGGACTCAATAAGCTGAATATTGACTTTAAAAGTCGCAACAAAGGCTTAAAATTTGAATCAATCACTTGATTAGTTGGTAATTTTTAAAATTAAAAAAAAAAAGAGTTAACACTTTGAGATAATTATTTCTTTTCTTTCTTTCTTCTTTTAATTTCTGCAATTTAATTTTCGCATTTATTTATTTATATTTTAATTTCAATTAGTTAATTTTCAGTTTATTTATTTTATTTTACATTTTTTTCTTGTACATTTATCTTGTTTATATAATTTTCATTTTGGTTTTTTTACTTGTGTAATTTTCATTTTCTTTTGTTATTCATTTGTTTTTGTATCATCTTTACAATATAATTTCACACACATCATCATCATCATCATCATCATTGCATGAGATGCTGGTCTCGAACTTCAAGTGACAGGCTAATTAAATAGATCTCAATTACCTCCACCAATCATGGACAAAATTCAAGATGAAAATATTTTGGGCCAACTTAATCCTCCAATTGATTAGGGGGACAACCAATCTCAACATAATCAGAATCAACCCAAGAACTTTGAGAGACTACATGAATCCAACGAAAACCAGAGCATCGTCATGTATAGTATTTCATCCATAAGCATCTCGATTCAACTTCAAACCAGATATTATCCAACTTTTACCAACATTTCATGGTTTAGAATCAAAGAATCCATATTGCATCTAAGAGATATTGAGGAAGTTTGTAATACATATGTAGACCAAAATTGTATCATGAACATAATTAGATTAAAATTTTTTAACTTTTTATTAAAGATAAGCTAAAACTTGACTACAAAACATTAGATACGGATCAATAGAACTTGGAATAACATACAGAACAGTTTTTAAAAAAATTCTTTCGCCTCAAACAGAACCAATTCTTTTAA
>JASUUI010000218.1:0-13202 GCA_030444775.1 Atalantia buxifolia | reverse complement strand
CAGTATCATGGTCCAGTTACGTATTGCTGGATATTTGTTGAGTGCTCCCAGACTTTAGTAGAGATTGATTTTAAACGATCATGAATTTGTGCATACTTCTCAGTCAATGGTAGACAAAATTAGTATTAGTTTTTTCAACTGAATTTGTTCTAAATCATTGATGTTACATTCAATTTATTTGGGAAGGTTCTTTCTTATGGTGCAAATATTTGTTCTAATGAATTCTAATAGCAATGACGTTTTCCACATTGATCTTCAATTAATTTGGATAATTTGTCACTATAAATCAATGATTTAAAAACTTACTTTCTTTAGCTGCGCTCAACCATTGATTTAAAACTGATATTGATCAGTAAAGCTCAGTGGCTGCGTTGTATTGTTCAATTTATGGAGGAGCAAAGTTGTAATGCATAAATTACGATTTGGAATTAAAACAAGGGAAAAGAAGCTTTAATAAAGCATGCAAAGAATAAAAATGGATGGACAAACTACTTTAAAAATTGTTCGACCAATTGATTAAGAAAAATAATATACGGACGGAAATTCCGTTAAACCAATTTTTTTTTGGGGGTCTGATTTGAATTGATTATAACATAAAAATGTAGATTTTGGTAGTTTCATAAATGAGTTCGGGCCATATATCATAAATCAGTATTGATTGATTAATGTTCAAAAGAGCACTAGTAATTTTGGATAAGTTTTGGATAAGAAATAATCCCATTTCTGCTGTAGTAATTTTGGCATATACAATACTTGTACCCGGTGAGATTGAATAAATAGACTGAAAATCTTGTAAGATGCTTAATTAATAAAGATAAAGCAAAAACTTGAACGAAAGAAGACCATCATGCTTTTATAAAAGCAGATACCCCAAATCAAAAAATTAAAAAAAAGTTATGCTTTTTTGTTATTTCATTTGTCTGTCAAAAATGATGCTTGATTATAAGTTCAATTTGACTATGAAATAAGGAAAAGAATATCTACATTTCCAAAGTTTGGTTAAATGATCATGTAGACCCAAAAAGTTTTAAAATTGTGACACCAAGTATTCTTTTTTTATTATAATACTATTTGAATATAATAATTAAAAAATTAATTTAAAATTTTTAATAAATAAAAGTTATAATATAAATGATGTAATTTGTCTAGAGATTAATAATATTAAAATATTTTAATGTTTAAATAAATTTAAATATATAAATTATTATTTTTATTTTAATAATATATTTTTATTTATTGTGAAGATTTTAAATAAATATTTGGATTAAATATGTTTTACAATTAAAAATCATGCACTAATAATATTTTTAAAATTAAGATTATTTAGAAATGTATATATTATTGTATTTATTTTAATATTATATTTCTATTTATTATAAGAGATTGAAATAAATGTTTATGGAGTTAATAGAGTAAAAGGATATTATGGTCAAGAGAGAGTCTTAATATCCATTTATAAAAAATTAAGGATTTTCATGATTATTTTTTAAATTTCGGAAAAACATGGATGGTGCTTTTCCCTATAAATTATAAATAAATTTCATTGATAGGTTATTGGCACGTATCATGTATGATAGTGTCAGGGATTGATCAGAATAAGAGAATTAGATTCAATTGGCATTGAGAAACGCATGTTTTTCTTGACATACGTGGCATACAGTTTCATTACCCTCTCTTGCTTGCTTTACTTTTCACAAACCAAAATCACATACTAGACTTTGTTCATTTCTGCAGATTTTATCTTCATTCTTCATAATTTACTATGTTTCTTTCAACTAAAAAAGACAAATGTCAATCATCGGAGAGGCAGTGCTTAGTGCATCAGTTGAGTTGCTGATCAAAAGCTGGCTGCTCAGGGAGTTGAGCTGTTTACACGGAATGAGAAGCTGAAGGCGGATTTCGTCAAGTGGAAGGAATGTTGAGATGATTCAGGCAGTGCTTGCTGATGCTGAGGATAGGCAGACAAAGGACAAATCTGGACGAAATGGCTTGACAATCTTCAGAACTTGGCTTATGATCTTCAAGACATATTGGATGAGTTCCAAACTGAAGCTCTGCGAAGGAGTTGCTGCTTCAGGAACCAGCTGCTGCTGATCAACCCAGTTCGAGTGCAAGCACAAGTAAGTTTCGGAAGCTCATTCCCACTTGCTGCACCAATTTTAGTCCTCGATCTATTCAGTTTGAATCCATGATGGCATCGAGAATCAAGGGGATCACTGATCACTTGCAAGATATAATTTCAACGCAGAAAGGCCTGCTGAATTCGAAAAATGTAATTTCAGTTGGCAAGTCTAGAGATGTAGGGCGAAGATTACCCACAACGTCTTTGGTTAGTCCTCGATCTATTCAGTTTGAATCCATGATGGCATCGAGAATCAAGGGGATCACTGATCACTTGCAAGATATAATTTCAACGCAGAAAGGCCTGCTGAATTCGAAAAATGTAATTTCAGTTGGCAAGTCTAGAGATGTAGGGCGAAGATTACCCACAACGTCTTTGGTGAATGAAGCCAAAGTTCATGGCAGGAAAAAGATAAGGAGGCGATTGTTGAATTGTTGTTGAGGCATGATTCAAGAGCTGAAATGGGCGGTTTCTCTGTTATTTCTATTAGCGAAATGGGCGGCGTTGGGAAGACAACTCTTGCTCCGCTTGTCTATAACGATGTCGAGTGCAACGTCATTTTAAGATCAAAGCGTGGACTTGTGTCTCTGAGGATTTTGATGTTTTCAGGGTAACAAAGTCTATCCTAAAATCCATTACTGATGACCAGAGTAAGGATGCTGATGATTTAAATTTGCATCAAGAGAAGCTAAAGAAACAATTGTCGGGAAAGAAATTTTTGCTCGTTTTGGACAACGTGTGGAACAAGAATTGCAATTATTGGAGCATCCTGAGCTGTCCCTTTGGAGCTGGTGCACCCGGAAGTAAGATTATTGTCACAACTCGCAATCTAGGTGTTACAGTAAATATGAGGCTGATCCAGCGTATCAGTTGAAAGAATTGTCAAATGATGATTGCTTGTGTGTGTGCTCACTCAAATATCCTTGGGGGCTAGGGATTTCAGCATGCATCAATCCTTGAAAGAAGTTGGAGAGAAGATAGTGATGAAGTGCAGAGGATTGCCTTTGGCCGCAAAAGACTCTCGGCGGCCTTTTACAGGCAGAGATGACCCAGAGACTGGGAATTTGTGCTGAATACTGACATGGACTTTACAGGAGGAAAATTGTAATATTTTACCAGCCTAAGAGTGAGCTATCATTTTCTTCCTCCACAGTTGAAACAGTGCTTCGCATACTGCTCATTGGTTCCTAAAGATTATGAATTTCAGGAAGAGAGATAATTTTGTTGTGGACGGCTGAAGGTTTCTTGGATCAAGAATACCATGGAAGGTAAATGGAAAATTTGGGCCGGGAGTTCGTTCGGGAGTTACATTCAAGGTCATCATTTCAACAATCAAGTAAAGATGCATCCCGATTTATGAGGCATGACCTAATCAATGACCTTGCGCGGTGGGCTGCAGGGAGATACGTTTCAGAATGGAAGATACCTTAGAAGTTGAAAACGGACAAAAGTTTTCTGAAAGTCTTCGTCATTTTCTTATATTTGTGGAAAATATGATGGGGAAAAGAGGTTGAAGTCCATTTGTGATGTGGAACATTTGCGAACCTTTTTACCAGTAAATTTATCACAACAATTATTTGGCATGGAGTATTCTTCAGATGTTGTTGAATCTCCCACGCTTAAGGGTCTTTTTCTTTGCGTGGGTATTACAATATCTTTGAGCTGTCAAATAAAATGAAATTTTGAAGCATTTACGCTTTCTAAACTTAATTGGAACGAGAATTCACATTTTGCCCGAGTCAATTAATTCACTGTACAACTTGCATACAATTTTGTTGGAAGACTATTGGGAGCTCAAGAAGTTATGTAATGACATAGGAAATCTGAAGAAGTTGCATCATCTAAAAAAATTCAAATGTTGATTCATTGGAAGAAATGCCGAAGGGATTCGGTAAATTGACTTGTCTCTTGACGTGGTGTACATTTGTTGTGGGAAAAGACAGTGGTTCTGGGTTGCGAGAGTTCACGTCTTTGGCGCATCTCCGGGGGGAGACCGGAAATTTCGAAGTTGGAGAATGTGAAAGATTTGGCTATGCCAGTGAGGCTCAGTTAAACAGCAAGGTGAATCTTAAAGCTTTATGGCTTAAATGGCGTGATTGGATCTATGTCAACCGAAGTACGGGTGATGCGATGGAGCCAGTACCAGAGGCGAACTCTAAAATTGAAGTACGGATGCTGGACATGCTGAAACCTAATCAAAAACTAGAAGACCTTGCCGTCATCGGCTACGGTGGTACAAAAATTCCAACTTGGTTAGGAGATTCCTCATTTTCAAGGTTAGTGCTCGTAGAATTTCATGATTGTCGCATGTGCACCTATTTGCCATCAGTTGGGCAACTACCGCTTCTAAAGCTTCTTTCGATAAGTAGAATGGATAGAGTAAAGAGCGTGGGTCTAGAGTTTTATGGAAACAGTTGGTCAGTGCCCTTTCCATCACTTGAGACTCTTTCTTTTGAGAGTATGCAAGAATGGGAAGAGTGGATTCCTCGTGGATCTGGATTTGATGAAGTGTTTCCGAAGCTGCGAAAGCTTTCTCTTATGAGTTGTTCTAAACTGCAAGGTACATTGCCGGAACGTCTTCCTTTATTGGAGAGGCTCGTCATCAAAAGCTGTGAACAATTGGTAGTGACAATTCAATCTCTTCCAGCTCTCAGTGAATTAGAAATCGACGGATGTAAAAGGATGGTGTTCAGCAGCCCAATCGACCTCAGCTCATTGAAATCAGTGCTTTTAGGGGACATGGCAAATGAAATGGTTTTAGCAGGTCTATTTCAGCAAGGGCTAACTAAATTGGAAAATTTAAAGATTCAAAATGTCCGAGAGCAAAACATATTTGTGGCAGAGTGAAACTCGGGCATTGGAAGACATTAGCTGATACAACTCCAACATTACAGTTAGACAAGCCCAACTCAGCCAGCTCTATCAAAACCAGAGAAAAGGCCCAGGCAAACCCAAGTGAGGCTATCCAAAATCGACCCCAAGATAACCTTAAGCCAAGTCGGGTAAGAAAGCCACCCAAATGGCTAAAGGATTACACTTGCTGAGCTCATATGATTTGAGGATTCGGTTTCTAACTACCTTAGCTATTTAGAGAACGTTTTTTGTTATAGTGAGAGGTTGTTATTTAGTTTTGACAGCTGTGAGCATATTCTTGCTGCTATAAGTATTTCCATGGTTGTATTTGAACGGAATACAGATGATTTCTGAACTTAATCTCTTCCTCTTCTTTGAATTTTCTCTCTATTCTTTCCTGTCATTTTCTCCTTCCCTTAAATTCTGGGAGCTTGCACTTGCTTGAAAAGTGTGGAAAATTTGTGGTTGTGTGTGTTTCACAGGCGGCATATCATTAGCTCCCTTAATCGGCTGCAGATTTCAGGATGTCCCCAACTTCTTTCCTCGGTCACAGAGGAAGATCATGACCAACATCAGCCAGAGTTGCAGTGCAGGCTTCAGGATCTGGATTTGAGAAACTGTGAAGGCCTTTCAAAGCTCCCACAAGCATTGCTCACCCTTAGTTCCCTTACAAAGATGTGGATAAATGGTTGCGCTTCCCTAGTCTCCTTTCCTCAGGCTCCTCTGCCTTCACACCAACCTCCAATCACTTATGGTTGAAGATCTGAAGATATCAAAGCCATTGTTCGAGTGGGGACTGAACAGATTCACCTCTCTCAGGAAATTAACGATTGTCAGTCAATGTCCAGACCTGGTGTCATCTTCGAGGTGTCCTGCCTCTCTTAGCGAACTGCGGATTTCAGATATGCCAAATCTGAAATGCCTATCTTCAATCGGTGAAAACTTCACTTCATTGGAAATTCTGGGTCTCCATAATTGTCCGAAGCTCAAATACTTTTCAAAGCGGGGCCTCCCTAAATCACTTTTGCAACTAATTATCAATGATTGGCCGTTGATAGAAAAAAGGCGGAGAAAGGATAAAGGAAAATATTGGCCCATGATATCCCATATACCTTGTGTCCAAATTAATTTCAGATCAGTTTTTGAAGAAGACTGACTGATCCAGTAATTCCAATTGATATTAGATTTCAATTTGTAAACTAAACTAGATTGTGTAATCGTACCTTCAGTTTTTTTTTTTTCAACCTGTAATTTAACTGACTTTTCTATTATAACTGACTTTTCTACTGTTGAATAAATTTTCTTGTGATTAAACTTGAAGTCTTCTTTATAGATAAAAAGGCTTTCGTTTTTGTCATTTGTGATCCCAAGTTGTTATCTATTGACTGGCTTTTATGCTTTCAGTCTTGAAATTGAAGTGATGAGGATGAAATGCCTCTTTACTCTGTTAACTTGATTTAATTTGGTAATCAGACAGGCTTATCTTGTTGCTAGCTAACCTTTCGTTTGAATTTCAATGTATTAGGTAGAATATTTTGTTCTCGATTCAATCTTCGAAACTTCGTTCGGCATTGTGGCGTGTGGATTAAAAACCACAACAACCCTTTCACCAAATAGTGAATAAGGCTGCTGAAACAATAAAAAGAATAAAAAATTGTGTTTGAGAATGTTTGATTAGTGGCCAATCAACACGCACATGGTCTGAATTATGACCATTTTGTAATCATTGTTATATTGGGTTGTTGATTGCAGTAAGAGTTGATTTAGTTAATGTGTTGCAGACTATTGAGCAATGGAAACTCCGCGTCCTGTCTTCAAAGCCAGAACAGAGCATGTCAGTCATAAGCCAATTGCATCTTCATTACTTGTTAACTTGCTGTTTGACTTATTGTTATCAGTGGTATAAATATCTGATATGCAGATGATAGGCGCTCTGGTTCAAAATTATCCTTACCTGATGTTGGAATATGTTTCCTTTTTTTGGTCTTATCCATTTAGGTATCCCTGTAGGGTTTTAATTTTGGGAGACACCTTTAAACCCATACCACAACCTGCACCAAAGTCCCCGCTCGAACAATGGTATTAATATCCGATATGCAGGACATCGATAGGCGCTCTGGTTCAAAATTAACCTTACCCGATGTTGGAACATGTTTTTTTTTTTTTTTGTCTTATCCACGAGATATCCTGGTAGGGCCTAACTTTTGGGAGGCACTTTGCCCGTCTGTGGCCCAAACTAAAAGTCCCCGCGCTCTAACCGAGGCACACAAGTTCTCCCAACAAAGGCAACTTCCCTACAACTCGAACCTAAGAAACCCACAAGCCACTTAAGGGGACTCCATCACAATGGAGCTAACACTTCGTTGGTTGTTGGAACATGTTTCTCGTCCAAAGGAATTGTTGGATTATTTCACTTTAATGCATGGCGACGTTGCCACTTACCTTGTTACTACACTTTTGCCTCTCATCAAGTTCAGTCGTGATCTTCAGGTAAACATTTTCTCTTGTTTGATGTTTTTCTTCTGTAATGGAGTATCTAACATTGACGAATCACTGTTTTATTTAAGAGGATTGTATTGAATCACCAGAATATTTAATATATGAAAGTTGTCTTTTTTTTTCTTTTTTTTTTTTTATTGCAAAAAAGAGCATTTTTGGCCAACTTTATATAAAATACATATGTAGTAGGTTTCAAATGCAATAACTCATAACTACGAGGATTTATTTGGGGATTTTGGGCATCCCTCTTTTATTCAAATGAAAAAAAGATAAACGAAGCAATGTTGCCAACTTAAAATAAAAATTTATAAATATGTATTTAGGCTTCAAATCCAACAGCCCATGACTATCAAGATTTGTTTTGGATTTTGGGTATCCCTTTTTTTTAGAACAACTTGCGCAATCCAGTTGAATTTTATTAACTTCAAATATTTTGCTTAGGACATTTTTAGCAGTATTTTGCAGCTTGTTTCACTTAATTATGCAGGATTATGTCACATCCTGCGACAAAATTGCATTAAAAAGAGCTTGTATTTATGCATATGCCATATTTTGACATTGGGGGGAAAAACTCCCCTTCGTCAGAAAAAGGATTTTCTCCATGATGCCAAATGAAACTATGATGATAATCTCAGTATTGGAAATTAGTGCAATTATGTTGTTATTTCTATCAATTACAGAATGATCATCCTGTTTTTTCATCTCTTGATTGAGCAAATTTATATCTTCATTTCAGTATGTTCAACCTTTGCTTCATCTAGTTCTCTTCTCCATGATAGTTGAGCAATCGATTATTTCATTCACTCTCACTTTTGCTATTGGGAGAAAGTTCAAACAGCAGTATTCCTGCAATTCATAGATAAGATTCCAATTGTCAACTTCAAAAATGGCTTCCTAAGGCAGTGTCAGGGTTTTTGATGCGTTTGGTGGGAAGCCTGTCCAATTAGCTTCGTTATATCTTTACTTATACAATTTACACGGTCTTCGAATAGTGCACATTCTTCTGATGGGCGCATTAGAATGCAGATGTCTGATTATAAGAATCCATACATCCATTGTCCGGTAAGGATCTCGGTTTGAATAGTGCACATTCTTCAGCATGTAAATCTTGTTAAGAGTTCTGGGAACATTGACAGAGAGAAGAGCAAATGCTCATCATTTTTTCTGGTTGTGGCACCTGATTTTACCAGCCTTTGGCTAATTTTCAATTAAGAAAAAGTGTAGATAAACAATTCGAAACCTAAGAAACCTAAGGAAAGAACTCAATTTCATAAAAGCTAGACTGAATTGGGTTCCAAGCAGACCCCACATAACAATTAATTCACAGTTCTTGTTTTTTTTTTTTATAGGCTAGCTTTTACTTGAGCCACTACATCGAGGTAGGCTTTTGATTCAATTCTCAATGTGACCTGTTTAACCCTCAGAGTTTAACTTGAACTGCTTGAATATATGTAGATTTCTTTGACATTTTAAATTGACGTTCTTACCATGGTACATTATACCAATTGCTATCTATAGAAAAGTTTAAGCTCGCAACTTCCTTGGTTTGTCTTCCTTAGCATCTTTTGTGCTTCCCAAATAAATTTTATGGTTTGTACAAAGACTTTCAAAATGAATTTCTGAAGCCTGGTTGATTTTACCATCCTTGTTTTTGTTTATTTGTAGTTGCATTAATCCTCGTACATATCTCTTATTGTTTAATATATAATCTTTTGTTTCTTAGAATAAACAAAAGCTTTTCATGTCAGACATTTCTCCTGTATTATTTTTCTTTTCCTATGTCCTTTTTAACTGTTAATTAATATTCTGTTTTGAAGGATTTAGAGAAGTTCCTTTGAGATCCATTTTTGAACATGTGCATCATCTCTGTAATCGCATTAGTAAACATATAATTAATCCAACCATTGATGATTTTATTTTGCTCATTACCAGGCCAAGTATTTAATCCAAAACACAAGCCAAAAAGACCTGTTAATTATGAACCTGAATTAGGATTTCTGGGGAAGATGACTTTGTCGTTTATGGAACTGAATGTAAAACGACAAAGTAATCAGACAGATGATGCTGCTCATATGACAACAACGCTCTGTCGTATGAGAGCTTAAGTGATGCACATGACTTGCACGAGCATCAACTGATTCAACCTTTAGTTAAACGACAGCTGCCAATGCCGTTTCAAGCTAGAGAGTTGTTAAAGTCAGTTAGCTTTGGCGGGAACTTCCTGGGTTTGTTGAAACAAACCCAGAACAAGAGCTGGCGAGCAGCACACCCATCTGGATCTCTTCAGAATTGTATATAAAGCCCTTAAGCCTAAATCTAGGATGATATGGTTCCTTGTAACAACATCTCTGAAATCTTGTAAACTGTTGAGCATAAAGAAAAAGCTATGGCTTCTGTTTCTCAAGAGGATGTAGGCTATTCAGCCGAACCTCTATAATTCCCTTTGTTTTCAGTTTTCCCATTCTTTCAATCCTTGTTTGCTGTTTAAATACTCTTGCCTTATTTTCTGACTATTATTTTGGGAATTCATTCCTGCTGCTAATAAGATCAGTGTGTGGTCATTATTCTTGGGCAAAGAATCAGATTTGGTTGATCTTGATTCTCACAAGACCAAATCCTTTTCTTGCGTTGATCAATGTATTTCAACCCACACCACGTAAAGGAAATCTAATTTCGAGGCAAAGCTACTGTTTGGCGACAGAGAAAATTGTATTTTAATTTTCCATATAGAATAATTGTGTCTATCTTCTGATTTTCATCAATATATATATATATATTTTTTCATGTTGTCATAGACTCAATAGTTTACTCAAAGGAAATTTCATTATTTAATACTTAATTCAGCCAGCTGGTTAAGTGAATTGGTAGCTGATCCAGATTACATGGAGAAATATGAAACTATTCCATGTACTGCTTCTTAACAGGTTTTTATGCTTTATATTTTGAAACACTTTACTGTCCGGCTCTTTATTTGTACTCTTTATCAATTTATATTATTTTAGTGATCTTTTTTTAACAAAGGAAAAGTAAGGCCTAGGCAGGAGCCTAAGAATTTTCTGTTTAATTATTCTTATTATATTATCATTTTCCACATAGAATAACTAGAATTTTGAGGGACAGATTCATTAAATCCCCCATTGTATCTATCTTCTGATTTTCATTAAATTCTTTTTATCATGTTGTCATAGACTCAATAGTTTACCTGAAGGAATTTTTATTATTTAATACTTAATTTAGTCCTTACCACAATGTTGTGAGTATGCGAGGGTATTTCAAAATACCGAATCCTACACAGTTGAACTTGAATTGGATTACAAGAGTTCAAATTTAAAAGTTAACGAGGAAGTTATGATAGCCATGGAAATAACGTTAGAAGAAGTTAAAAGTAGTTAAAAGAAAATTAAATTAAATGTTAGCTATTTGAAGAGGTATTTGGAATAGACACCATTAATCTACAAATGGAAGGCTATAGATTTCTTCTCTACTTCTGCTTCAACTATACTTCGTCCTTATCCCAAGTATTACCGCATAAAACATCGTACTTAATATTCAATTTTCTGCTGTTCCAAATTGTTGCATTGAGTGTGCACTCTTACAACAATTACAGCCATTGTATCATAGGGGCTATCTGTAAATAATCTATTTCCACCAAAATATTATTTTGAGGTGCAGAAATAGTGTTAAGGACAATGTATAGCATTCCTTGACTTTTGCATATTTTATTCACAAGCCACTTATGCCTCTGTTTCTATCTATCAAGATATCATTTTGTTACTTCCATGCAAAGTGGGATTGAAGCAGAAATGAAAGAGAAAGCATGCATTTTGCACATGTTTACCAAAACTAGAGTGTACGTTTTGATCTCAATCTGTAATTCTGTATGATGTATTATGTCATGGTTTTGTAGTAATTATTCATAAGTTTGATTTATTTACTACTCTAAAAAGAATCTTTTAAGCAGCTAGTGTGTTAATTATGAAATCCAAAATCTACAAAAACAATTTATTTATGTTAGAATAGGTCGGGTGATTGATGGAATGAATTAGATATTCGATGAAATGCCTCTATGAGCAGCCTCGGTCTAAATCTTAATATCAACAAGTCTTGACATGACAACTGACTCAGCAGAATCTGGAGATTCATGATAAGGATGATTAAGCATCAAGGATTGGATAAAACAAGTGTAAACTATCCTTTGTAAAGTTCAATGAATCATGTCCATTAGATTGAATTGTGCATAGCCATTGCCCATTAGATTATTCTTGATCATAATATTTTGATAAGATGAAATGAACTTGTGATCGACTGACTTGTTAATTTGTAGTCCTGAAATTGGAGTGCAAGTCAATGAAAAAAAATGGTCTCTTAACTCTATTTGCGGGAATTAGATTCTTGATTCCATTTACCAATCCATCTTTGGACATTGAGACCAATTATAAAAATGGTCTCTTTACTCCGGGTGCTTGGCTTCCTTTTATAACATGGAATTAGCGACACCTTCAATATTCTCTTTAAACCCCAGTCAATCTTGTTTACTTACCTCCACACCCACCCCAAAATACAACGCAAATGAAGGTTGCTGGCGGAGCCGATATAAACATTTAAAAAATAATTTTCTTGAATAGAAATAATTTTAAAGATGAAAAACACTTTCACATTGCTTGTTGTAAACCTTTTAATACTTACTTGATTCGACTTACGGAATTAGGTCTATTCAACTAATTAAACTTCAAATTCTCCATTTTTGTAGTTCAAAACTATGAGAAGTTGAACAAAAATAGTCAAATTATGATAAAAATAATCAATCAAAAAAGTTTTAGCTACTATATTATTTATATGATACAATTACCAACAAGAGAAAGACGAAGAAAGTATTGTTTAATTTAAATGGCTTTAAGAAGGAAGATAAGTGAAAAATTACCTAATTAAGTTAAGAAAGAGACTGTGAATGGGGTTTGTTTAGGAGAAAGAGTAGTAAGGGTATTTGTGGAATAAAAGAGGATGTCAATAGAAATTAAATTATATTTTAAATTTGTTAATATGATGTGTTTAAAAAAGGATTTTAAGAGAATAATAAAAGGGTTCAAAATAGTCCAACTTTTCAAAAAAAAAAATAGTCCAACTCTAATTAATTTTACAGCTCGGGAAGATGATAAAAAGAAACAAAACAAAACTGCAGCTGGTTTTCTTTTACTATGCTATGATTTATATTTCTTCTGTATGAAAAAGCTCAAAACAAAAGGCAACCTGTTCTGCCAACAAATTGTTGATCAAGATTGTGTAAATTTTATTTCAATAAAGAAGATGTAAATTTAAAACCTTTTCTGAATTTCAAGTTGTTGCTATTTGACTCAGCTAAAGAAGCAAAGAGCAAAGTATCAAATTCTGCAGCTACTGATGAACTTAATATTGAGGTTCGAGAGTAAGCTTGGGGAGGGTGGATATGGCTGTAGCCCTGTCTACGAGGCAGTATCTCATCCGACTGTTAAATAATATGGCACCAAAACCAAAGTCTCGAGTTCAAACCTTCAACACGTGTTGATTGCATTTTTATTCCAGGGCATATTGCTACATGGATAAGAAATTATAGCAGTGAAGAAACTTTCAAAGACATCAATACAAGTGATTTGAGTGGTTCAAGAATGAGGTTATGCTAACTGCAAAACTTCAGCATATAAATCTTGTTAGAGTTTTACAATTGTGCATTGACAAAGAGGAGCAAATGCTG
>JASUUI010000217.1:0-26119 GCA_030444775.1 Atalantia buxifolia | reverse complement strand
GTAAATGGAAAATTTGGGCCGGGAGTTCGTTCGGGAGTTACATTCAAGGTCATCATTTCAACAATCAAGTAAAGATGCATCCCGATTTATGAGGCATGACCTAATCAATGACCTTGCGCGGTGGGCTGCAGGGGAGATACGTTTCAGAATGGAAGATACCTTAGAAGTTGAAAACGGACAAAAGTTTTCTGAAAGTCTTCGTCATTTTTCTTATATTTGTGGAAAATATGATGGGGAAAAGAGGTTGAAGTCCATTTGTGATGTGGAACATTTGCGAACCTTTTTACCAGTAAATTTATCACAACAATTATTTGGCATGGAGTATTCTTCAGATGTTGTTGAATCTCCCACGCTTAAGGGTCTTTTCTTTGCGTGGGTATTACAATATCTTTGAGCTGTCAAATAAAAATGAAATTTTGAAGCATTTACGCTTTCTAAACTTAATTGGAACGAGAATTCACATTTTGCCCGAGTCAATTAATTCACTGTACAACTTGCATACAATTTTGTTGGAAGACTATTGGGAGCTCAAGAAGTTATGTAATGACATAGGAAATCTGAAGAAGTTGCATCATCTAAAAAATTCAAATGTTGATTCATTGGAAGAAATGCCGAAGGGATTCGGTAAATTGACTTGTCTCTTGACGTGGTGTACATTTGTTGTGGGAAAAGACAGTGGTTCTGGGTTGCGAGAGTTCACGTCTTTGGCGCATCTCCGGGGGGAGACCGGAAATTTCGAAGTTGGAGAATGTGAAAGATTTGGCTATGCCAGTGAGGCTCAGTTAAACAGCAAGGTGAATCTTAAAGCTTTATGGCTTAAATGGCGTGATTGGATCTATGTCAACCGAAGTACGGGTGATGCGATGGAGCCAGTACCAGAGGCGAACTCTAAAATTGAAGTACGGATGCTGGACATGCTGAAACCTAATCAAAAACTAGAAGACCTTGCCGTCATCGGCTACGGTGGTACAAAAATTCCAACTTGGTTAGGAGATTCCTCATTTTCAAGGTTAGTGCTCGTAGAATTTCATGATTGTCGCATGTGCACCTATTTGCCATCAGTTGGGCAACTACCGCTTCTAAAGCTTCTTTCGATAAGTAGAATGGATAGAGTAAAGAGCGTGGGTCTAGAGTTTTATGGAAACAGTTGGTCAGTGCCCTTTCCATCACTTGAGACTCTTTCTTTTGAGAGTATGCAAGAATGGGAAGAGTGGATTCCTCGTGGATCTGGATTTGATGAAGTGTTTCCGAAGCTGCGAAAGCTTTCTCTTATGAGTTGTTCTAAACTGCAAGGTACATTGCCGGAACGTCTTCCTTTATTGGAGAGGCTCGTCATCAAAAGCTGTGAACAATTGGTAGTGACAATTCAATCTCTTCCAGCTCTCAGTGAATTAGAAATCGACGGATGTAAAAGGATGGTGTTCAGCAGCCCAATCGACCTCAGCTCATTGAAATCAGTGCTTTTAGGGACATGGCAAATGAAATGGTTTTAGCAGGTCTATTTCAGCAAGGGCTAACTAAATTGGAAAATTTAAAGATTCAAAATGTCCGAGAGCAAAACATATTTGTGGCAGAGTGAAACTCGGGCATTGGAAGACATTAGCTGATACAACTCCAACATTACAGTTAGACAAGCCCAACTCAGCCAGCTCTATCAAAACCAGAGAAAAGGCCCAGGCAAACCCAAGTGAGGCTATCCAAAATCGACCCCAAGATAACCTTAAGCCAAGTCGGGTAAGAAAGCCACCCAAATGGCTAAAGGATTACACTTGCTGAGCTCATATGATTTGAGGATTCGGTTTCTAACTACCTTAGCTATTTAGAGAACGTTTTTTGTTATAGTGAGAGGTTGTTATTTAGTTTTGACAGCTGTGAGCATATTCTTGCTGCTATAAGTATTTCCATGGTTGTATTTGAACGGAATACAGATGATTTCTGAACTTAATCTCTTCCTCTTCTTTGAATTTTCTCTCTATTCTTTCCTGTCATTTTCTCCTTCCCTTAAATTCTGGGAGCTTGCACTTGCTTGAAAAGTGTGGAAAATTTGTGGTTGTGTGTGTTTCACAGGCGGCATATCATTAGCTCCCTTAATCGGCTGCAGATTTCAGGATGTCCCCAACTTCTTTCCTCGGTCACAGAGGAAGATCATGACCAACATCAGCCAGAGTTGCAGTGCAGGCTTCAGGATCTGGATTTGAGAAACTGTGAAGGCCTTTCAAAGCTCCCACAAGCATTGCTCACCCTTAGTTCCCTTACAAAGATGTGGATAAATGGTTGCGCTTCCCTAGTCTCCTTTCCTCAGGCTCCTCTGCCTTCACACCAACCTCCAATCACTTATGGTTGAAGATCTGAAGATATCAAAGCCATTGTTCGAGTGGGGACTGAACAGATTCACCTCTCTCAGGAAATTAACGATTGTCAGTCAATGTCCAGACCTGGTGTCATCTTCGAGGTGTCCTGCCTCTCTTAGCGAACTGCGGATTTCAGATATGCCAAATCTGAAATGCCTATCTTCAATCGGTGAAAACTTCACTTCATTGGAAATTCTGGGTCTCCATAATTGTCCGAAGCTCAAATACTTTTCAAAGCGGGGCCTCCCTAAATCACTTTTGCAACTAATTATCAATGATTGGCCGTTGATAGAAAAAAGGCGGAGAAAGGATAAAGGAAAATATTGGCCCATGATATCCCATATACCTTGTGTCCAAATTAATTTCAGATCAGTTTTTGAAGAAGACTGACTGATCCAGTAATTCCAATTGATATTAGATTTCAATTTGTAAACTAAACTAGATTGTGTAATCGTACCTTCAGTTTTTTTTTTTTCAACCTGTAATTTAACTGACTTTTCTATTATAACTGACTTTTCTACTGTTGAATAAATTTTCTTGTGATTAAACTTGAAGTCTTCTTTATAGATAAAAAGGCTTTCGTTTTTGTCATTTGTGATCCCAAGTTGTTATCTATTGACTGGCTTTTATGCTTTCAGTCTTGAAATTGAAGTGATGAGGATGAAATGCCTCTTTACTCTGTTAACTTGATTTAATTTGGTAATCAGACAGGCTTATCTTGTTGCTAGCTAACCTTTCGTTTGAATTTCAATGTATTAGGTAGAATATTTTGTTCTCGATTCAATCTTCGAAACTTCGTTCGGCATTGTGGCGTGTGGATTAAAAACCACAACAACCCTTTCACCAAATAGTGAATAAGGCTGCTGAAACAATAAAAAGAATAAAAAATTGTGTTTGAGAATGTTTGATTAGTGGCCAATCAACACGCACATGGTCTGAATTATGACCATTTTGTAATCATTGTTATATTGGGTTGTTGATTGCAGTAAGAGTTGATTTAGTTAATGTGTTGCAGACTATTGAGCAATGGAAACTCCGCGTCCTGTCTTCAAAGCCAGAACAGAGCATGTCAGTCATAAGCCAATTGCATCTTCATTACTTGTTAACTTGCTGTTTGACTTATTGTTATCAGTGGTATAAATATCTGATATGCAGATGATAGGCGCTCTGGTTCAAAATTATCCTTACCTGATGTTGGAATATGTTTCCTTTTTTTGGTCTTATCCACGAGGTATCCTGGGTAGGGTTTTAATTTTGGGAGACACCTTTAAACCCATACCACAACCCAGACTAGAAGTCCCCGCTCGAACAATGGTATTAATATCTGATATGCAGACTGATAGGCGCTCTGGTTCAAAATTAACCTTACCCGATGTTGGAACATGTTTTTTTTTTTTTTTTTGTCTTATCCACGAGATATCCTGGGTAGGGCCCCAACTTTGGGAGGCACCTTTAAGCCCGTACCACAACCCAAACTAAAAGTCCCCGCTCTAACCGGGAGGCACAGGTTCTCCCAACAAAGGCAACTTCCCTACAACTCGAACTGGGAAGCAAACCCAGTCAAGCCACTTAAGGGGACTCCATTGCCAGTGGAGCTAACACTTCGTTGGTTGTTGGAACATGTTTCTCGTCCAAAGGAATTGTTGGATTATTTCACTTTAATGCATGGCGACGTTGCCACTTACCTTGTTACTACACTTTTGCCTCTCATCAAGTTCAGTCGTGATCTTCAGGTAAACATTTTCTCTTGTTTGATGTTTTTCTTCTGTAATGGAGTATCTAACATTGACGAATCACTGTTTTATTTAAGAGGATTGTATTGAATCACCAGAATATTTAATATATGAAAGTTGTCTTTTTCTTTTTCTTTTTTTTTATTGCAAAAAAGAGCATTTTTGGCCAACTTTATATAAAATACATATGTAGTAGGTTTCAAATGCAATAACTCATAACTACGAGGATTTATTTGGGGATTTTGGGCATCCCTCTTTTATTCAAATGAAAAAAAGATAAACGAAGCAATGTTGCCAACTTAAAATAAAAATTTATAAATATGTATTTAGGCTTCAAATCCAACAGCCCATGACTATCAAGATTTGTTTTGGATTTTGGGTATCCCTTTTTTTTAGAACAACTTGCGCAATCCAGTTGAATTTTATTAACTTCAAATATTTTGCTTAGGACATTTTTAGCAGTATTTTGCAGCTTGTTTCACTTAATTATGCAGGATTATGTCACATCCTGCGACAAAATTGCATTAAAAAGAGCTTGTATTTATGCATATGCCATATTTTGACATTGGGGGGAAAAACTCCCTTCGTCAGAAAAAGGATTTTCTCCATGATGCCAAATGAAACTATGATGATAATCTCAGTATTGGAAATTAGTGCAATTATGTTGTTATTTCTATCAATTACAGAATGATCATCCTGTTTTTTCATCTCTTGATTGAGCAAATTTATATCTTCATTTCAGTATGTTCAACCTTTGCTTCATCTAGTTCTCTTCTCCATGATAGTTGAGCAATCGATTATTTCATTCACTCTCACTTTTGCTATTGGGAGAAAGTTCAAACAGCAGTATTCCTGCAATTCATAGATAAGATTCCAATTGTCAACTTCAAAAATGGCTTCCTAAGGCAGTGTCAGGGTTTTTGATGCGTTTGGTGGGAAGCCTGTCCAATTAGCTTCGTTATATCTTTACTTATACAATTTACACGGTCTTCGAATAGTGCACATTCTTCTGATGGGCGCATTAGAATGCAGATGTCTGATTATAAGAATCCATACATCCATTGTCCGGTAAGGATCTCGGTTTGAATAGTGCACATTCTTCAGCATGTAAATCTTGTTAAGAGTTCTGGGAACATTGACAGAGAGAAGAGCAAATGCTCATCATTTTTTCTGGTTGTGGCACCTGATTTTACCAGCCTTTGGCTAATTTTCAATTAAGAAAAAGTGTAGATAAACAATTCGAAACCTAAGAAACCTAAGGAAAGAACTCAATTTCATAAAAGCTAGACTGAATTGGGTTCCAAGCAGACCCCACATAACAATTAATTCACAGTTCTTGTTTTTTTTTTTTATAGGCTAGCTTTTACTTGAGCCACTACATCGAGGTAGGCTTTTGATTCAATTCTCAATGTGACCTGTTTAACCCTCAGAGTTTAACTTGAACTGCTTGAATATATGTAGATTTCTTTGACATTTTAAATTGACGTTCTTACCATGGTACATTATACCAATTGCTATCTATAGAAAAGTTTAAGCTCGCAACTTCCTTGGTTTGTCTTCCTTAGCATCTTTTGTGCTTCCCAAATAAATTTTATGGTTTGTACAAAGACTTTCAAAATGAATTTCTGAAGCCTGGTTGATTTTACCATCCTTGTTTTTGTTTATTTGTAGTTGCATTAATCCTCGTACATATCTCTTATTGTTTAATATATAATCTTTTGTTTCTTAGAATAAACAAAAGCTTTTCATGTCAGACATTTCTCCTGTATTATTTTTCTTTTCCTATGTCCTTTTTAACTGTTAATTAATATTCTGTTTTGAAGGATTTAGAGAAGTTCCTTTGAGATCCATTTTTGAACATGTGCATCATCTCTGTAATCGCATTAGTAAACATATAATTAATCCAACCATTGATGATTTTATTTTGCTCATTACCAGGCCAAGTATTTAATCCAAAACACAAGCCAAAAAGACCTGTTAATTATGAACCTGAATTAGGATTTCTGGGGAAGATGACTTTGTCGTTTATGGAACTGAATGTAAAACGACAAAGTAATCAGACAGATGATGCTGCTCATATGACAACAACGCTCTGTCGTATGAGAGCTTAAGTGATGCACATGACTTGCACGAGCATCAACTGATTCAACCTTTAGTTAAACGACAGCTGCCAATGCCGTTTCAAGCTAGAGAGTTGTTAAAGTCAGTTAGCTTTGGTAGGAACTTTCTGGGTTTGTTGAAACAAACCCAGAACAAGAGCTGGCGAGCAGCACACCCATCTGGATCTCTTCAGAGTTGTATATAAAGCCCCTAAGCCTAAATCTAGGATGATATGGTTCCTTGTAACAACATCTCTGAAATCTTGTAAACTGTTGAGCATAAAGAAAAAGCTATGGCTTCTGTTTCTCAAGAGGATGTAGGCTATTCAGCCGAACCTCTATAATTCCCTTTGTTTTCAGTTTTCCCATTCTTTCAATCCTTGTTTGCTGTTTAAATACTCTTGCCTTATTTTCTGACTATTATTTTGGGAATTCATTCCTGCTGCTAATAAGATCAGTGTGTGGTCATTATTCTTGGGCAAAGAATCAGATTTGGTTGATCTTGATTCTCACAAGACCAAATCCTTTTCTTGCGTTGATCAATGTATTTCAACCCACACCACGTAAAGGAAATCTAATTTCGAGGCAAAGCTACTGTTTGGCGACAGAGAAAATTGTATTTTAATTTTCCATATAGAATAATTGTGTCTATCTTCTGATTTTCATCAATATATATATATATATATTTTTTCATGTTGTCATAGACTCAATAGTTTACTCAAAGGAAATTTCATTATTTAATACTTAATTCAGCCAGCTGGTTAAGTGAATTGGTAGCTGATCCAGATTACATGGAGAAATATGAAACTATTCCATGTACTGCTTCTTAACAGGTTTTTATGCTTTATATTTTGAAACACTTTACTGTCCGGCTCTTTATTTGTACTCTTTATCAATTTATATTATTTTAGTGATCTTTTTTTAACAAAGGAAAAGTAAGGCCTAGGCAGGAGCCTAAGAATTTTCTGTTTAATTATTCTTATTATATTATCATTTTCCACATAGAATAACTAGAATTTTGAGGGACAGATTCATTAAATCCCCCATTGTATCTATCTTCTGATTTTCATTAAATTCTTTTATCATGTTGTCATAGACTCAATAGTTTACCTGAAGGAATTTTTATTATTTAATACTTAATTTAGTCCTTACCACAATGTTGTGAGTATGCGAGGGTATTTCAAAATACCGAATCCTACACAGTTGAACTTGAATTGGATTACAAGAGTTCAAATTTAAAAGTTAACGAGGAAGTTATGATAGCCATGGAAATAACGTTAGAAGAAGTTAAAAGTAGTTAAAAGAAAATTAAATTAAATGTTAGCTATTTGAAGAGGTATTTGGAATAGACACCATTAATCTACAAATGGAAGGCTATAGATTTCTTCTCTACTTCTGCTTCAACTATACTTCGTCCTTATCCCAAGTATTACCGCATAAAACATCGTACTTAATATTCAATTTTCTGCTGTTCCAAATTGTTGCATTGAGTGTGCACTCTTACAACAATTACAGCCATTGTATCATAGGGGCTATCTGTAAATAATCTATTTCCACCAAAATATTATTTTGAGGTGCAGAAATAGTGTTAAGGACAATGTATAGCATTCCTTGACTTTTGCATATTTTATTCACAAGCCACTTATGCCTCTGTTTCTATCTATCAAGATATCATTTTGTTACTTCCATGCAAAGTGGGATTGAAGCAGAAATGAAAGAGAAAGCATGCATTTTGCACATGTTTACCAAAACTAGAGTGTACGTTTTGATCTCAATCTGTAATTCTGTATGATGTATTATGTCATGGTTTTGTAGTAATTATTCATAAGTTTGATTTATTTACTACTCTAAAAAGAATCTTTTAAGCAGCTAGTGTGTTAATTATGAAATCCAAAATCTACA
Organism: Atalantia buxifolia; assembly: GCA_030444775.1. NCBI lineage: Eukaryota > Viridiplantae > Streptophyta > Magnoliopsida > Sapindales > Rutaceae > Atalantia > Atalantia buxifolia. Next base: position 18,034 of record JASUUI010000217.1, on the reverse strand, counting down.
AAAAACAATTTATTTATGTTAGAATAGGTCGGGTGATTGATGGAATGAATTAGATATTCGATGAAATGCCTCTATGAGCAGCCTCGGTCTAAATCTTAATATCAACAAGTCTTGACATGACAACTGACTCAGCAGAATCTGGAGATTCATGATAAGGATGATTAAGCATCAAGGATTGGATAAAACAAGTGTAAACTATCCTTTGTAAAGTTCAATGAATCATGTCCATTAGATTGAATTGTGCATAGCCATTGCCCATTAGATTATTCTTGATCATAATATTTTGATAAGATGAAATGAACTTGTGATCGACTGACTTGTTAATTTGTAGTCCTGAAATTGGAGTGCAAGTCAATGAAAAAAAATGGTCTCTTAACTCTATTTGCGGGAATTAGATTCTTGATTCCATTTACCAATCCATCTTTGGACATTGAGACCAATTATAAAAATGGTCTCTTTACTCCGGGTGCTTGGCTTCCTTTTATAACATGGAATTAGCGACACCTTCAATATTCTCTTTAAACCCCAGTCAATCTTGTTTACTTACCTCCACACCCACCCCAAAATACAACGCAAATGAAGGTTGCTGGCGGAGCCGATATAAACATTTAAAAAATAATTTTCTTGAATAGAAATAATTTTAAAGATGAAAAACACTTTCACATTGCTTGTTGTAAACCTTTAATACTTACTTGATTCGACTTACGGAATTAGGTCTATTCAACTAATTAAACTTCAAATTCTCCATTTTTGTAGTTCAAAACTATGAGAAGTTGAACAAAAATAGTCAAATTATGATAAAAATAATCAATCAAAAAGTTTTAGCTACTATATTATTTATATGATACAATTACCAACAAGAGAAAGACGAAGAAAGTATTGTTTAATTTAAATGGCTTTAAGAAGGAAGATAAGTGAAAAATTACCTAATTAAGTTAAGAAAGAGACTGTGAATGGGGTTTGTTTAGGAGAAAGAGTAGTAAGGGTATTTGTGGAATAAAAGAGGATGTCAATAGAAATTAAATTATATTTTAAATTTGTTAATATGATGTGTTTAAAAAAGGATTTTAAGAGAATAATAAAAGGGTTCAAAATAGTCCAACTTTTCAAAAAAAAAATAGTCCAACTCTAATTAATTTTACAGCTCGGGAAGATGATAAAAAGAAACAAAACAAAACTGCAGCTGGTTTTCTTTTACTATGCTATGATTTATATTTCTTCTGTATGAAAAAGCTCAAAACAAAAGGCAACCTGTTCTGCCAACAAATTGTTGATCAAGATTGTGTAAATTTTATTTCAATAAAGAAGATGTAAATTTAAAACCTTTTCTGAATTTCAAGTTGTTGCTATTTGACTCAGCTAAAGAAGCAAAGAGCAAAGTATCAAATTCTGCAGCTACTGATGAACTTAATATTGAGGTTCGAGAGTAAGCTTGGGGAGGGTGGATATGGCTGTAGCCCTGTCTACGAGGCAGTATCTCATCCGACTGTTAAATAATATGGCACCAAAACCAAAGTCTCGAGTTCAAACCTTCAACACGTGTTGATTGCATTTTTATTCCAGGGCATATTGCTACATGGATAAGAAATTATAGCAGTGAAGAAACTTTCAAAGACATCAATACAAGTGATTTGAGTGGTTCAAGAATGAGGTTATGCTAACTGCAAAACTTCAGCATATAAATCTTGTTAGAGTTTTACAATTGTGCATTGACAAAGAGGAGCAAATGCTGATTAAAGAGCACTTGCCTAAAAGCTTGGATGGCTGACTTCTTGGTCTATTTTTCTTCTCCTCTTTACTTGCCTTTTCAATAAATGAGTGAAATTAATAGCATTAGTAAGCATATAATTAATCCAAACCATTGATGATTTTAATTTATTCATTATCAGGCCAAATATTCAATCCAAAACACAAGCCAATAAGACCAAATTACTTCTTTTATTTTATTTTTTTTCATGTCGCCGTTGTTTTTCTTAAAAGAAATTTCAGTATTTAATTAGTGCTAAATTTATCCCATGCTACAGCATCCTTTGTTTCAATATCTTAACATATCTTCTTGTACCTTATATTATAACAGTTAACTGATGTTAGAATTGGTCATGTGCTTGATGGAATGAATTAGATGTTCGATTAAATGTCTCTGTGAGCAGCCTCAGCCACAAGAATGCTTGGCATTGCAGCTGATTCAGAATAAAGGATTGTAAAAACAGGGGTGTATTTTCCTTCGGAAAACTTCAGTGATTCACGCCTATCAGATTGAATTATAGGTAGCCATTAGATTAGTATTATAGCCATAAATAATAAATAGACTGAGCATTTTTGGCTAATAATTTAGAATGCATTCTGTATAAAGTTTTAATTGTTAGGAAATCGAGCTTCTTCCCAATATCACGTCAAGCAATTTGTCAAGCAACAAATTAATAAGAAAAATTAAATAGAGAATACACCAATCACACAATACAAGATTTACGTGAAAAACTTTAAATTCGGAGAAAAACTACGGCCGTTGTCAAGAGACAATCAGAGAAAAATATTCACTATGTGAAAAATTATTACAAGTACACTCTCAGAAATAATTTTCTCTCACCCAAACCGTAAATACATAATTCTGAGAAATATTCCTTAACAAAGCAAACCCGTAATACCCCCATATTGAGGAGCTAAATGCTCCTTCAATATAACTACATCTTAAGAATATTTCTCTTCTATATTGGAAGTTCTTAATGCTTCTCTTGCATTCACCAATTCAATGCTCTCAATTGATTGCTTCTCTCCACGGCCAACATTTCATGACCATTTTCTTGAGCAATGCCGAAGCTCATTGCTACTCATTTCTCATCAAATGACATTCCAATTTATAGCCAAACTATCACACCAAAAATCTAACAAGTCGGCAACAACTTTCTTCATTTTTGACAGATTCAGATGCGGTTCAAAATTGGCATCTTCCAAGTTACTTGTCAAAGTTTCCAGCCACCAATTTGAATGCAATCTATGTGTTCCTATTTGACTTTCCTTTTTTTTAATCAATTTCAACATTAATAATGAATACAGTACAATTTATGCTGGAAAAATTGATCCTTTAAATTTGTTGCCTCGTGATTTCCACTTCATTAATTATCAAACTTGTTAAAAGAATTAATGAATAGAAATCGCAGAAGATATGAAAGAGAATAAAGTTTCAGCTAATATTGCCATTACATAAAGAAGAGTGATGATACAATCACAAACTTTTATATAAATTTATCTTAGACAAAATGATGTAGCGTTAATTCATTTGGTTGGATGAAAATATAAAATAATAGAAATAAATTATGTAGGACAAGAGATATTTAATTCAACCAATGAATTAATGCCACATTAGTTTATACAAATAAATTTGTACAAGAGTTTGTAAATATCATTACTTTCTTACATAAATGAAAAAGAAATGTAATCAGTTAACTTGAAAGAAAAATTGAAATGCTACAAAATTTTGAGGGTGCAGAGTTCGGGCCTCTGCTAACAAAACCTTTGAAAATCATAAAGCTCATCAATACAGATTGGGTCTAGAAAATTAAAGTTGATAGAAAAACAGGTGCAGAAAGGTAAAGAAAAATATTGCCATATAGCTTATGTCGAAATGCTTTTGATTCCATGATGCTTTATTGTGACTAATTTTCCTGCTATTGAATTAATTGTCCTGTTTCTAAAAATTAAAAGTCTTCTATAGTTAAGGCTCTTGTTTTGTTAAATCTTCTATTGCTTGGTGGGTTGTAAATCGTTTCTTTCTCTTGATGTTCATAGATGTTCGAACAGGTTAGATGTTTGACGGAATGAATTAGACGTTCGATGAAATGTCTCTGTGAGCAGCCTTATCCTAAACCTCAACATCCGCACTCTGTACAGCAAGTATTGACATGGCAACTGACTCAGTAGAAACTGATGACTCGTAGTAAGGATGATTTAGCATAAAGGATTGTATAAAACAAGTGTAAATTGACCTTTGTAAAGTTTAGTGAATCGTGTCCATTAGATTGAAATGAACTTGGGTTCATTAGATTTTTCTTGATCATAATATTTTGATAAGATGAAATGAACTTGGGGTTGACTAACTTGTTAACTTGGTAGTCTTGAAATTGGAGTGCATGTCAATAAAAATTATCTCTTTACTCTGTTTGCAGGAATCAGATTTAATCCATCTCAGAACATTGAGATCAAATTATCATTTTTACTATCAAGTAAATTGGTTAAAATACAAAACGTCCCTATGAATTGCTAGTCATGTCATGCAACTCTATATAGAAAATTATTCAATGCATGACAATACAATGTCATGAGTGGTAATATATTATTTAGAATTCAGATTATGTATCAACCATGTGTACAAGTGTATATATCCTTAATTAAATATTTTACATATATTTTGTGCCATTGATTTCTTGTAATCAAATTATAGATGATTTCATGTATTCCAAATGTTGATGGATTGACATCATTAAATAGTATTTTTTTTATTTTGATTAATGATTTAGACATTACCACAAAATTTTCAGTAATAAAAAATTAGAATTTGTAATAAAAAATTATGGCAAACTTTTTCTAATCTTTTCAATCAAATATAAAATTTGCATAAAAATAAAATTTAGTCGTAGAATAATTATTAATTAGAGAAATATTAAAAAATAAGTTGTTCTATTCGTAATTCAAAAATCTTTATTAATTAGAGTATTATTAGAGAAATAACTGTCAAAATATGGCGACTATCTAAAACATGGAGACGTGGTAGCGTTTGTTTTTATTTGAAATCTAAATAGCCTGAATTTTTCTAAAGTCTAAATGGTCAATATGAAAATCTGACATGTTTGTTTTTCTTTTTTAAATATCTAAATTTAAGTGGCGTCTTGTTTGTTTTTATAATAAAAAAAATCTTAAATTTGGTTATTTGATATTTATGTCCTTGTAAATTAAAATAAAACAGGAAGATTAGATTTTATAGTGTAGGAAATAAGTTATTTTACAGAAATATTTTTAGAATATAATATTTACTTGTCATTCAGACCTTTTTCCATTCAGATAAAAGTCACAAAAGTTTTTTTTATTCAGATGTAAATGTCTGAAAATCAGACATAAATTCAAAAAAATAAACAAATATATTTTAAAAAATATCTAAAATTAATAAAATTACAAATTTCAGATATTTAACAAACAATCTCAGATATTTAACAAACAAAAGTTTACTTTTTCTATTCAGATGTAAATGTCTGAAAATCAGACATAAATTCAAAAAAATAAACAAATATATTTTAAAAAATATCTAAAATTAATAAAATTACAAATTTCAGATATTTAACAAACAACCTTTTATATGACTGCTCAACTTACCCATACTTGAATCCACTAGTTGATGATTTTTAAAATATTTTATATAATAATCAAACGATAAACGACATCTACGATAAATAAACTTATCAAATTACTCATGCTTGTGTAGTGGCAAAAAGCTCGTTTGCATGATCTTATTAATATCAAACACGTTTGCCTCTCACTATCAACAAAATTTAAAATTAATTTAAGGACAGCTAATACGACAATTAGATTTATAATAAATTAGTACTGGATGGTCATGATTACAATAGACAAATGTAAATTATTAAAATTATACAATATTACATACGAATTTTTTAATGTCTATTAAATAAAATTATTTAAATATTTGATTAATAATTATTTATCAAATAATTTTAAAATATTTTGTACAATAATCAAATGATAATTATCACGTCCATTAGATTAAATTATGCATCTTAGGACATTGAGATCAAATTATATATAATTCAATTTTATTTTATTAATAGTATAATTTACCCAAAGTATCATTTTTACTATAAGTAAATTGGCTGAAATGCAAAACGTTTCAATGAATCGCCAGTCATCTCATGCAACTATATATAGATAATTAGTTAACAAAATTTTTTTATAACTCTTTACCATTAAGTTGAATAAAAATAAGGATTCCTCTATAATGTTGTAATAATATTTTAATTCTGTACTATTTATATAATATTTGTGCTAAAGAAAAATAAATAATTTAAAAATAATGATAAACAGTTTGTTAACTGTTTGGGGGTGGACAATTTTTGTAAAATAACTATGACTACCCTTAGAATTTTAAGTAATTTCACTTAAATAACATATTTTATGCAAAATTTGCATATGCTATAACACTAATAAATAACATAATTAAGTACATATACTTAAGTAAACGTTATAGTTACAACAATAAACTCATTGGTGAGATTGTTTGTAACCTATAAAATACTTGATCACTCATGTTTTAATAAAATTTAAAATTATATATTAAAATGCTCATTATTTTATATAATATTAAGGGTCATTGTATAATTGATCATGAAGTATATATTGTTTTTAACACCCATTTAATGTACCTATTCTCTGAACTTTTTATTTGTGTTATAATTAATATTCTTACATGGTAAGAATTCTAAGTTTTACAAGGCTATATATTTTCATTTTATTTTCAAATATTACTTTATTAATTTCAAAAAAGTTAAATCTAATATATATTCCTAATGAGCTTTAATTTCTGAATTATGAAAGATTATTTTATTGACATCCTTTGATTGTAATTATAAAATTTTATGTTACTAAAAGTCATTACTTTTAATATGGTAATTAGTAGTGATAATGAATAAAATATTACCTCCAATAATATTTATGTGGGAAAATGTGAAAGAAAATCTTTTTATATTTTAATATTTTTATGTACATGGTAGAAAATTATCCAAGTCTTATAAAATTTAACTTTCACAACCTTGTTTTCATTTTATTTTCAAATGTCACTTTGTTAATTTTATGAAAGTTAAATCTAGCACATTGAATCGTTTAAGATTATTTTATTGTTATCCTTTGATTGTAATTATAAAACTTTTATGTTACTAAGAGTCATTACTTTTATTATGGTAAGTAACAATGACAATAAATAAAATATTACATCTAATAATATTTAATGGAGAAAATGAGAAAAAATTCATTGTATGTTTTTATATTTCCATTATAAAGACATGGTTTGGGATACTTTAACTTAAAATTTTGACAAAATATTTGAGACATTAATATCCCATAGTCTAATGGTTAATATTGAAAGTCAAAACAACATTTCATAATGTTATATCCTCCGTCATTAGATTGCATGAAATTAATAGTTTAACTTTTTTGTTAAAAATTTAAATCAAAACATTCCTCACTATATAGTTATAGAGACAATTTAGACATATATATTTTTCAATAATAATGTGTGAATAAAATATTTCTCATTTGTTGTGACTCATATAGTGCTATTAATAAAACATATATAAAGTATTTTATTGCAATGCCTTCTATTATCATTATTGTTTAGGTATTAATGGTCTGTAATTAAATTCATACAATACAAATTCTTATAAGACTTTATTTAATATCTTTATATAAAATGTTATTGAAATAACATTACTTGTTAATTATATTTATTTTAATGCTATTAAATATATTTCTAACACTAAATGTAAAAGTAAAACAAATGTAAAATTGTAAAATAAGAGAATTAATACATAATAATTTTAACTCCAAAATTATTTTTGTTTATTTCATTTTTTGGTGATTTAAAATATTTATCAATTGATTAGATAAAAAATAATTTAAAATATGAAGAAATATCACAACTTGCATATTATTTGTTACATAATTATTTATCCATTAAAATTAAATTAACGGTGAAGATTCTAATATTAAATCCAATGATCCCATTATTGAATGTGGGATTTTTATCTATTATAATATAAATTTTCTTTTATCAATTAATTAAAAAATCTATATTTACTTGCAACATGTGGATTGCTTGTTATGATTTAAATAATTAATTTTTATTCACCATATCAAATAAATGTTAAACATGAAAACATTAACATCCAAGAGTCACAACAATCTCATTATTAATGTTGTAAAAACTTATACAGTATTATAGAGAAATCCTAAAAAAAAAGTTCAGAGAATAGGTATATTAAATTGGAATTAAAATAATATATCATTCATGATTAATTATATAATAGTCCTTAATATTATATAAAATAATGAATATTTTAATTTAAGATATTAAATTTTATTAAAACATGCGTGATTAAGTATTTTTCATGTTACAAGCAATCTCACCAATGAGTTTATCGATGTACTTATGACATTTACTTAAGTATATGTACTTAATTGTGTCATTTATTAGTATTATATCATATATAATTAATTTGACAATTACAGCTTAATTATTTGATTTATGTTAAATAACCTACTTGATATTATATTTTATACTTAATGATAATAAATTTTGAAAGATTTATTTAAAAAATATTATCACAGTACAAATTTTACAGAAGGGTTGAAAAGTTAAATCGGCCCTAGAGTTGATTATTTATAAAATATTTTAAATAATAATCAAATTATAAAAGACATCAATGATAATTAAATAAACAAATCAAATTACTCATACTTGTTTAGTGACGAAAAACGCGCTTGCACAGTCGTACTAATATCGAAAGTTTGCCTCTCACTATCAGCAAAAATTAAAATTAATTTAAAGACAGCCAACGTAAAAGTTAAATTTATAATAAATTAGTATTAAATAGTCATTGTTACAATAAACAAATGTAAATTATTAAAATTATATAACATTACATACGAGATTTCATTATATTGTCAATTAAATAAAATTATTTAAATATTTAATTAATAATTAATTATCAAATGATTTTAAAATATTTTATATAATAATCAAATGATAAAAAATAAATTACCCAACTGATTACTCATGCTTGACTTTAGCGGCAGAAACGCGTGGACCTGATCATAAAAAATAAAGCTTTGTTTTTTGCGTACCCCATTTCACATTGCATTCTCTTGCTTGCTCTAACTCTTCATTCACAAATCACAACTAGAAACTAGACTTTGTTCAATTTCTGCGCATTTTCCTTCAACCACGAAAAAAAAAATGTCATTCATCGGAGAGGCGGTGCTTAGTTTGTCAGTTGAGTTGCTGATCGAAAAGCTGGTTTCACAGGGACTTGAAGTGTTCACACGGCATGAGGAGTTGAAGGCTGATTTCATCAAGTGGAAGGAAATGTTGGAGATTATTCAGGCAGTGCTTGCTGATGCTGAGGATAGGCAGGCAAAGGACAAGGCTGTGAAGAAATGGCTCGACAATCTTCAGAACTTGGCTTATGATGCTGAAGACGTGATGGATGAGCTCGAAACTGAAGCTCTGCGGAGGGAGTTGCTGCATCAAGAACCAGCTGCTGCTGATCAACCCAGTACTAGCACGAGTAACTTCCGTAAGATCATTCCTATTGCTGCACCAATTTTGGCCCTCGATCTATTCAGTTTGAATCCAAAATGGTGTCGAAAATAGAGGATGTCACTGCTCGGCTGCAGAGTATTGTTTCAACGCAGAAGAACCTGCTGACAATTAAAAATGTAATTTCAGATGGGAAGTCTAGAATAAATGTCGGGCAAAGATTACCCACAACATCTTTGGTGAACGAAGCCGAAGTATATGGCAGGGAAAAAGATAAGGAGGCAATTGTTGAGTTGCTGTTGAGGGATGATTCAAGAGCTGATGATGGATTCTCTGTTATTTCTATTAAGGGGTTGGGCGGCGTTGGGAAGACAACTCTTGCTCAGCTTGTCTATAAAGATGATCGAGTACAACGTCATTTTCAGATTAAAGCGTGGACTTGTGTCTTTGAGGATTTCGATGTTTTTAGGGTTTCAAAATCTATCCTAAATTCCATTGCTAGTGATCAGTGTGCGGATAAAGATGATTTAAATTTGCTCCAAGAGAAACTGAAGAAGCAATTATCTGGTAAGAAATTTTGCTCGTTTTGGACGATGTGGAACGAGAATTACAATTCTTGGAGAGCCCTGAGCTGTCCCTTTGGTGCTGGTGCATCCGGAAGTAAGATTGTCGTCACACATCGCAATCAAGGTGTTGCAGAAACCATGACAGCTGTTTCAACTAAAACATTGAAAGAGTTGTCGGACGATGATTGTTTGCGTGTGCTCATTGAACACTCCTTAGGGGCCGGGGATTTCAACATTCCTCAATCCTTGAAGGAAGTTGCAGAGAAGATAGTGAAGAAGTGCAAAGGATTGCCTTTGGCTGCGAAAACTCTTGGCGGCCTTTTACGAGGCAAAGATGACTTGAATGACTGGGAATTTTTGCTCAATGCTAACATATGGGATTTACAAGAGGACAAATGTGATATTGTACCAGCCCTAAGAGTGAGCTACCATTTTCTTCCTCCACAGTTGAAACAGTGCTTCGCATACTTCTCATTGTTTCCCAAAGATTATGAATTTCAAGAAGAGCAGATAATTTTATTGTGGACGGCTGAAGGTTTCTTGGATCAAGAATACAATGGAAGGAAAATGGAAGATTTGGGCCGCGAGTTTGTTCGGGAGTTACATTCAAGGTCGTTATTTCAACTGTCAAGTAAAGATACATCCCGATTTGTGATGCATGATCTAATCAATGACCTTGCTCGATGGGCTGCAGGGGAGCTATACTTCAGAATGGAGGATACATTAGCAGGTGAAAACCGGCAAAAATTTTCTCAAAGTCTTCGTCATTTTTCGTACATTCATGGAGAATATGATGGCGAAAAGAGGTTGAAGTCCGTCTCTGATGTGGAGCATTTGCGAACCTTTTGCCGGTAAATTTGTCAGATTACAGGCGCAATTATTTGGCTTGGAGTGTTCTTCAGAGGCTGTTGAATCTCCCGCGCCTAAGGGTCTTTTCATTGCATGGGTATCACATCTCCAAGCTACCAAATGAAATTGGAAATTTGAAGCATTTACGCCTTCTAAACTTGTCAAGAACTAATATTCAGATTTTACCTGAGTCAATTAACTCACTGTACAACTTGCATACAATTTTATTGGAAGACTGTCGTCGGCTCAAGAAGTTGTGTAAAAACATGGGAAACCTAACGAAATTGCATCATCTAAGAAATCCTAATGTTCCTTCATTGGAAGAAATGCCGAAGGGATTCAGTAAATTGACTTGTCTCTTGACGTTGTGTAGATTTGTTGTGGGAAAAGACATTGGTTCTGGGCTGCGGAGTTAAAGTCTTTGAGGCATCTTCAGGGGACGCTACAAATTTCGAAGTTGGAGAATGTGAAAGACCTTGGCGATGCCAGTGAGGCTCAGTTAAACACCAAGGTGAATCTTAAAGCTTTATTGCTTGAATGGCGTGATTGGAACCGTCTCAACCAAAGACGGGGTAACCTTAGTGATGTGATGGAGCCGGACTTTAAAATTGAAATTGGAGTGCTTGACATGCTAAAACCTCATCAAAAGCTAGAGGAGCTCACCATCGCAGGCTATGGTGGTACAAAATTTCCAACTTGGTTAGGTGATTCCTCATTCTCAAAATTGGTGCTCATAAGATTTAAAGGCTGCGGCATGTGTAAATCCTTGCCATCAGTTGGGCAACTACTACTTTTAAAGCATCTTGAGATCAGCAGAATGGATACAGTAAAGAGCGTGGGTCCAGAGTTTTATGGAAACAGTTGCTCAGTGCCATTTCCGTCACTGGAGACTCTGTGTTTTCAGGACATGCAGGAATGGGAAGAGTGGATTCCTTGTGGATCTGGTCCACAAGGGTTTCCAAAGCTACGAATGCTTTCTCTTGTAAGATGTTCTAAACTGCAAGGATCATTGCCCGAACGTCTTACTTTACTAGAGACGCTGGCCATCAAAAGTTGTGAACAGTTGCTTGTGACAATTCATTGTCTTCCAGCTCTCAGAGAATTACAAATAGATGGATGTAAAAGGGTGGTGTTCAGCAGCCCAATCGACCTCAGTTCATTGAAATCAGTGGTTTTAGGCGTATGCCAGGTCTATTTGAGAAAGGGCTACCTAAATTGGCAAATTTAAAGATTGGTTATGGTCGAGAGCAAACATATTTATGGCAGAGATGGCAGAGTGAAACTCGGTTGCTGCAAGATATTAGCTCCCTTAAACGGTTGCAGATTTCAGGTTGTCCCTATATTTTTTCCTTGGTCACAGAGGAAGTACATGACCAACAACAGCCAGAATTGCAGTGCAGGCTGGAATTGAGTCACTGTGAAGACCTTACAAAGCTACCACAAGCATTGCTCACCCTTACTTCCCTTAGAGAGATGCGGATAGATGGCTGCGCTACACTTGTTTCCTTTTCTCAGGCTTCTCTGCCTTCCCAGTTGCGAAAAATTATAATCTCAAGTTGCGGTGTAGTTGAATCTTTACCTGAGGCATGGAGGCACAACTCCGACTCATCTCTTCAAATTTTGAATATTCGATTGTGTGGTTCACTTGTTTCATTTCCAGAGGTTGCTCTGCCTTCCCAATTGAGAGCAGTTAGATTTATAGAATGCAAAGCTTTGGAATCCTTACCTGAGGCATGGATGCAAAATAGCAATACATCTCTTGAAAGTTTGAAATTTAAAAGATGTGATTCTTTGACATATATTGCCAGAATCCAGCTATCCCCGAGCCTAAAGCGGCTGATTATCAAACGGTGTCCTAATTTAAGGACTTTGACCGGGAAACGGGACATCAGCCGTAGCAGCAGTGGGTCCACCTCCTCACACCCTTTTTCTTCAGAAAACGTGTTACCTGCCACTCTGGAGCACCTTGAGGTCACTCATTGCTCGAGTCTTGCTTTCTTGTCATGGAATGGAAATCTACCTCGGCTCTTAAGTACCTTTATGTCAAAGACTGCTCAAAGCTAGAGTCATTAGCAGAAAGGTTGGACAACACATCCCTTGAAGAAATCACTATTTCATGTTTGGAAAATCTAAAATCATTACCTGACGGTTTGCATAATCTCCACCATCTTCAAAGGATTTGGATATTTGGATGCCCAAATCTTGAGTCATTTCCCGAAGGAGGATTGCCTTCTTGAAACTGACTCGGCTCACGATCTGGAAATGTAAGAATCTGAAGGCCTTATCCAACTGCATGCACAATCTCACCTCTCTTCTACATTTAGAAATAAGAGAGTGTCCTAGCTTAGTATCTTTCCCAGAGGATGGTTTTCCCACCAACCTTCAATCACTTGTGGTTGATGATCTGAAGATATCAAAGTCATTGTTCGAGTGGGGATTGGACAGATTCGCCTCTCTCAGGAATTACGAATTAGAGGAGGATGCCCAGACCTGGTGTCATCTCCTCGGTTTCCTGCCTCTCTAATCCAACTGGGGATTTCGGATATGCCAAATCTGGAAAGCCTATCCTCAATTGGTGATAACCTCACTTCATTGGAAACTCTGGATCTCAGTAATTGTCCGAAGCTCAAATACTTTTCAAAGCAGGGTCCGCCCAAATCACTTTTGCGACTAGATATCGATGATTGCCCGTTGATGGAAAAAAAGGTGCAGAAAGGATAAAGGAGAATATTGGCCCTGATTACCCATATACCGTGTGTCATTAATAATGGCAGATTTGTTTTTTGAAGAAGACTGATCCAGTGGTAAACTGAACAAGATTGTGTAATCGTAGTATTAGTTTTTCTTCTTCTTTTTTTTTTAAAAAAACCTGTAATTTAACTGTAGTATCAAGTGCCTTCATCAATAAAAGAAGGAAAATTTGTTTGGGATTCCATGGTGCGCTTTATTGTAACTAACTTTTCTGCTATTGAGTTAATTGTCTTGACATTAAAAATTGAAGTCTTCTTCTATATAGAATAAGGCTTTTTTGTGTTTTAAGTCTTCTATTATTTGGTGAGCTACGCTTTTAAAATTTTTTTTTTTTTAAAAAAAAAAACTTAAGCTTCCGTTTCTCTTATTTGTCGATTATGTGATCGGTAAGGAGTCCTTATGTGTCAATTATCTGCTGATTAAAAGTTAAAAGTCCCACATCTATTGTTTTTAAGTCTTTTTATTATTTGGTGGGTTACTTTTTAAATTGTTCCTTATTTGGTTTTAAGTAGGTCAAATGGTTTTATTTATTAAAGGTCACATGATAGGAATTTTTTTCTTTCCTTTTCTTTTTTATATGATAATGTTGATTATATGATGGCTGTTGATTATGTGATGGCTGTTGACGATGTTTAGCTTCCTTGAATTGGTATTTCAGTAATTCAAATCTTCAAATTATCTCTAATCTCGTGATGCAGATTTTAATTTCCTCCAACAAAAGTTTTATGCTTATTGACTCATGAAATGAGAAAAATGATCGATTAATCTAGTGAATTGCACCGATTCAAGCAATTTTCATTGTTATTTGCTCTGCTTTAATGTGTGTTGGTCAGTGGTCACTGGTTTTAAAATTTCCCCAGCATTTGTGATCTCAATTATTGTCTGTTGACTGGCTTTTAGGCTTGAAATTGAGGTGATGAGAATGAAAATGCTCTTTACTCTATTAACTTGATTTTATTTGGGAATCAAACTGGCTCATATTATTGCTAGCTAAACTTTCATTCGAGTTTCGATGTGTCAGGTAGAATTTTTGTTCTCGAATCAATCTTTCAAACTCGGGTTGGTAATGTGGTATCCTCCTTTGACCCTTTGTTAATAGTCAACGAGAATCCAGGATCAGTCACATTTACTCAAAACCACCAAAGGGTATCCATCACCATCAACAATTTATGTACAATCTAGCAAACGATTACTCTTTGATCACACATAGCAAAATAGCCATACACACATCTTAATATTAAAACAAAAACAAAAACAGGCATCTATCATTTGTTCATTAGAAAATGAAAGTTAAGGTGCTTTGACTCACATGCATGCTGCCCATGACCTCGAACCAACTCTCAGCACATCGTTTGTGAGCATAACCCAAATCACCTTTACAAGAAAAATCTAATTTCAGTAAGGCGTTTAAGCTCTTGAGAATTACCCTCTGAATCCGGATTAGCATTTCTCAAGCCTAATTTCACAATTTACATGTACAAAGTTTACCATTTATGTGTCTTAGTTGTGGAAAGTTTAGCAAGATTACCATATAACTGTTGCTTCTAATCTTCAGTCCACTGAACCCCCATGTTTCGCCCAAAGTTAATATGCTCTCAACGGGGACCTCTACCATCCCAGCTCATAAGTTTTGGTGCAATATTGATCTTGTCTTTTCCTGTAAAACTGGGTTTAAATCATTTCATGCGGCAGTAAGCTCATCCCTTCTCATAAAGAGATGGCTGTCGCCCTCAATAACATCAAGAAGAAGATGTTCTCGTATGAATCGGAGCAACTCCACGTTGCACCAACAGTATTAACACAAAAAGACAAGCACATGAAATACATCAAAGGTGACAAGAAGTCAGTAGCAGAAACAGAACCATTTTCTATAAACTGAAGTGCTTACTTATCCTTATAGAGCAAATTAAGCTCCGAAGCATCCAATGGCAAGCCTAATCCTGGAACTTTATTGTTGACTCTGACTAGAATGGCCTCATCAGGCACATCGAGTAATATTAGTCCATTTGTAGCAACGTCGATGTTATGCCCAAAATGTTCATGATAGATCTTCCTGGAACCTGATGAAACTGTATACGTATCTCCACTCTGCAATATAGGGCTGGGTTGGTGAGCACATCCCACATTGCAAAAGAAATGTTGGTTTAAGCCAACTCTGTCTGAACTCCTAGAGATGGTAATCGTTATTTTTAGCTCTTTACAAAATCTCTGAATCACAAGTGTTTGAGAAATTAAAAATTATTCAGTCATTTATGAAATGGACATTTCATTATGCAAGACTATAGCCTTTTACTTCAATAGTTAGTGCTTTATCTTGATCATTGAAGTAGGGACAACAATTACAAAGTTACTTACATTGAACTATACTATGTGAATTATGAGGTTAGAGATATGTATGTACACATGTATTGAACTGAACTGTCATGAAAATTTAAGCAGACTATGTTAACGACAATAATTTGTTTCTTAATTTTATGTTTTTAGAAATATTGTAGCTGTAAATCTAAATGGGAATATACCCTTCCTTACAAGCCAGCTTTATAAGGGGTATATTTCTGGTTTTACCATAATCTAGTAAGGTACAAACCATGACAATGTCTATCTTTGATGATGGGCTTTATTGTAACTGACTTTCTGGCATTGAATTAATTGTCTGTGATTAAAAATTGAATTCTTCTTCTGTATAGAAGGCTTCTATTACTTGTGGGTCTAAACTATTTCTTGATTATTTGGTTTAAGTGCGTGAAAAAGTTTTATTCATTAAAGGGTCACATGGATAGGTTTTCTTTTTTTATTTAATATATGATAATGTTGATTATGTGATATCTGCTAACAATGTTAGCTTTCTTGAATTAGTACACTTCTGTTCATACTTCTGTTCAATCCACCGGATTAATTGATAATATTTCTGATTTCATAAGTCAATAAGCATAAACTTTTTATTGGAAAAAAATAATAATATCCGCAACACGAGATTAAAAAAATGTTTTGTTGCTAGCTAACCTTTCAATCAAATTTTGATGTCGGTTCAATCTTTTAAAATCCGCTTGATATTATGGGCCGTGGTTTTACAAATGCAGTGAAAGTCTTGAAACAACAACATTATGCAATTCCTACAAAAAGTAGAATATCATTCTGTATATAACACAGGAGCATGGATGCTTTTACGTCTATGATTCTATATGTGAGGTCAACTGAGTAGATGCATAAATAAAGGACCAGATAAAATAAAATTATTTACTCCAGGTTAGCAAATGCAAGCTCTCTGAGATTCATGCTAAGCCTTTGAAGTGAAAAAGCAAAGAGATGACAAGGGCAAAGACAGAAGGCAACTGAGAAGTTCATTATGGATGTTTTGTTTTGAAGCTGCTTTTGAGCAAAGCTCCTCAGGTTATTTGACAAATCCAATGTTATACGTACCCTCAAAAAATTACACTTCAGTGGTGAAGAACCTCTATAAGTCTCCCTACAGTTTGAGCGTCGGACTGTACTAGGACAAATATTAAAAAATAACCTACTACAATAAGATAGTGTAAATCTATTTCGATAGCTTCTCTTTTCATATCCTCCCCTTTCTTAATAGTCAAAGAGAATCTAGGTATCAGACACATTTACCAAAACCACCAACGGATATCCATCATCATCAACAATTTATGTACAATCTAGCAAAACTTACCCTTTGATCACACATAACAAATAAACCATACACAAATCTTCATATTAAAACAAGCAAATAACCATCCATCATTTGTTCATTACAAAATGAAGTTTAAGTACTTTTTGATCAGATGTACTTTTCGCACACGTTTGCGAGGCATAACCCAAATCATCTAAAGAAAAATCAATTTCAATTAGGGTTTATGCCCTTGAGAATTATCCTCTGAATACAGATAGGCATTTCTCAACCTAATTTCATAAATTTACATGTACAAAGTTACCATTTATTTGTCTTGGTTGTGGAAAGATTGTGATTACCCTATAAGAAGTGTTGCCTCTAATCTTCAGTCCACTGAACCCGTGTTTCGCCCAAAGATAATATGTCCAACAGGACCTCCTACACCACCCAGCTAAGTAAGTTCTGGTGCAATATTGCTCTTGTCTATTTCCTGTAAAACTGGGTTTAAAATATTCCATGCAGCAGTAAGCTCATCGTCTCATGAAGAGATGGTTTGGCAAATCAATAACATCAGAAGAAGATGTTCTGTATGAATCAGGCACCTCAGCATTATACCTACAGTATTAACACAAAGACAAGCACATGAAGGATATCAAAGGTGATGACAAGTCAACAAGTGAATAGCAAAAACAGAACAAGTTCCAAAGCTGAAGTGCTTACTTATCCTTATAGAGCAAATTAAGCTCTGAAGCATCCAATTGCAAGCTAATCCTGGAACTTTGTTGTTGACTCTGACTAGAATGGCCTCATCAGGCACATCACGTAATATTAGTTCATTTGTGGCAAGGTTGATGTTATGCCCAAAATCAGATCATGATAGATGTTTCCTGGAACATGACTGAGCATATGCATGTCTCCACTCTGCATTATGTG
>JASUUI010000216.1:0-25492 GCA_030444775.1 Atalantia buxifolia | reverse complement strand
GTACAGAGGAAAGACAATGGGGAAAGGCAAATTTAGCTGCCTTCAGGAGCAACTTATGAGGGAGATTTCAAAGGAGGATATATGGATGGTATAGAACTTATACAGGTTCAGCAGGTAATACTATAAAGGTTCCTGGATTATGAACTAAAACATGGAAAAGGAACTAAGAGTTTTTCTAGTGGAGATTATTACGAGGGCGAATGGCGTCGAGGGCTGCAAGATGGTCATGGAAGATATCAGTGGAAGAATGGGAATCATTATATTGGTCAATGGAAGAATGGGATGATAAACGGCAATGGAACAATGATTTGGGGTATTGGGAATAGGTATGATGGATTTTGGGAAGATGGATTGCCTAAAGGAAATGGGACATTTAGATGGGCAGACGGTAGTTTTTATGTTGGTGTTTGGAGTAAAGATCCTAAAGAACAGAATGGAACTTATTATCCATCAGGTTCTCCAGCTGGGGATTTGGATTGGGATCCTCAACATGTTTATTTAGTGGATTTGAAGGATTGCAAGATATGTCAAGGAGAGAAAATTTCAATCCTTCCATCCCAAAAGATGACGAATTGGCCTGGAATAGCCGGGGAAGTTAATCAGAAACAATTGGTTTACAGGAGATGGAACGATGGTGGGAGGCCTAAGAGGATGTCTGTTGACGAACGGCTTAGTAATATAGTTTGGATACTGATGGCAGCCTCAATGTTTATACTAACGGTGATGTTGATTTGAGGAATAGTGAAGAGGAATGAGAATCTTCAACTTGATGATCTTTTGATTCCGAGGGGGCAGGGTCGTTTTGAAACTACCACCAACCCCCAAGAAGCAGGGAGAGACAATAGCTAGAGGGCACAAGAACTATGAGCTTATGCTCAATTTGCAGTTGGGGATCAGGTATATTGCAGTTGGTGTATTCTGTTGCCTTTAATTTCTGATTTAATGTGACCTTTCTTATATTGTATCCTACTTTTTGAAAGTAAATTAACATATGCTCTTTCTTTTGTTCTGCTTCTGCCAAGCATAATCCATTTTTATGTTTTGATACAAATTAGCAATTAAGATCGGTGTTGATTCTTCTAGTGCATTGGATCAGTTTGTGGTTTGTCATTCCAAACTGTGTAGAATGTTTATTAAGATCTTTCTTATCCTCCAAAACAAATTTCTTACATTCTGTAGTAAGATTCGTCAATTTTGCAGAAACTCTTTGGTTGTATTTATTCCAGAGAAAAGATTGGATTTCTCATTCATAAATAATGAAGTAATGAGTATTACCTTGCAATGATGTCACGTTATGTCTATCTATATTCAAATATTTGTCCAGTTGACTTCTTATGCTATCTATAATTCAAATCTTTGTCTAGTTGACATCTTATGCTATGGCACAGACATTCTGTTGGGAGACCTGCTCCAGCTACGTCTCTAGATTTAAAGGCTTCAGCTTTTGATCCCAAAGAAAAAGTATGGACAAAAATTCCCGCCAGAAGGATCGAAGCATACACCTCCTCATCAATCTTGTGAGTTTAAATGGAAGGATTACTGCCCAGTGGTTTTCAGGTTTGATGCTGATATACATACCCAAATTCAATAGATTGCCCTCCATCAGAGAGCATTTTAGTCTTGTTTGGATCACATATAGATGCCTCTGATCTTGTGGAAGTATATTTTTTGAGAATTTCTTTAGTTACCATGAATTTACAGCCGCAAAAGAGAATAATTTGTCATCTGCCTGACAAATATTAAAAGCTAACTTTTGTAATATGTGTTTGCATAAAACACAGATCAGCTGGCTCTCCCTCATTCATGTTAAATAGTGTTACTATCATCTCAGAAACAATAGTAAATCATAGTGATACATTTTTCTGTGATATTAATCTTCATAGTAGCATCTAACGTTCCTTCACATTTTCATGTTCAGGACTCTGAGGAAATTGTTCAATGTGGATGCAGCTGATTATATGATATCCATTTGTGGAAATGATGCACTTCGAGAGCTCTCATCCCTGGAAAAGTGGAAGTTTCTTTTACCTGACAAATGATGACAAGTACATGATAAAGACCATGAAGAAGGCTGAAGTAAAAGTACGTTTTTTGTTTTTCACCTTCCCTCTTTTTGGAGGTTTCACTATTGGTCTTAACTCAAATCTGAATTTGCGACTGGTAATTGAGCTTCTCTTTCCATTTCAACCTTTTATTCAGTCCTTTTACAATTTCATTTACCCCAAAGTAAATAGACTCTCTTCAAAATACACCTAAATTATTTTAAACCTCAATTTACACTCAATTATTCCTAAGATGATAATACACTCCAATTATTACAAGGGATATTTTAAATATAGTCAATTTATTAAGGATAAACCAAAATTATCCCTCATTGTGAATTCAACCCCTATCCCTGAAATGAAAAATGCATGTTTGCATAATTCTGTTTCCCACAATCAGAACCTCATTGTGCTTTTGTTATTCTCTCCCTCACCTTTTCCTTATATATCCCAATAACTAATTTTCTATTAGTGCTTTTTTATTTATTGTTTATTATTGTTATTTTGGGGCATTGATTCATATGCTATTCATATTTTGATAATAATACACAGGTTTTAATACGGATGCTACCAGCCTACTATAATCATGTTCGAGCATTTGAGAGCACTCTAGTAACCAAATTTTTTGGCCTTCATTGTGTGAAATTAACTGGGACTGCACAGAAGAAGGTACTGTGAACATATGAGACTGTAATTCAAGATACAATAAACATCTTCTGTCTCATGAACTCTCTTCATCTCATTTCCATCTACATTCTTCACTCACTGTGAGATTGATTGCTAGGTGCGATTTGTCATAATGGGGAACCTATTCTGCTCTGAATATGTCATTCATAGGCGTTTTGACTTGAAAGGCTCTTCTCATGGTCGGACAACTGCTAAACCACAGACAGCTGTTGATCCAACAACCACCCTTAAAGATCTTGATCTTAATTTTATTTTTCGATTACAGAAAGTTTGGTTCCAAGAGTTTTGCAGGTAAGTCACTTTGCTTCTTCTTTCTCTTTCTGTTTCACATTTCTTAGATTGAAGTGCTATTTCATCTCTAGAACTTAAACTTTCACTATGACGCTATGCATGTCGATGAAAATCTAGCAACTATTGAAAGATTTCCACTTCCATGCAATGTGATTTATTATTTGAATTTGGAAAGGTGTACCTTAGAAATTCCAGTGGATAGTGCAGATTGTTGAAACTATGAACTCAACTGAAATTTATAAGTTAAAGGAGTGTGTGGTATTAATTTCGAACAGATGAATTTCTGTTTTTCAAATTTATAAACAGAAATAAGATGTGTGTACATCTATATTTGGTAAAAACGAACTGGAAATGTACAAGACTCTTTACTCCAAAAAGTAGTTTCAAACTCAAAACTATTTAGAGGGTCCACCTTGATACTTATTGTTCATTCATTAATATATTGTTCTGTTACTTATCAGAAAACTGCAAATCATGTCATTGTTTTATTATATTTAGATGTGTTTGTGTGTATAAAGCTTCAAATATGGAAAAAACCTTCAGAGGGGTTTGTTTCACTTGTAAGCTGATTTTCATCTCTGCAGGCAAGTGGACAGGGACTGTGACTTTCTTGAACAAGAGAGAATAATGGACTACAGTCTTCTGATTGGTGTTCACTTTAGAGAAGCTGTTTCATATAGAGATTCTCACACACCTCCTCGTACTTCTGGAGCTCGTACTCCTAGAGGTTATTCTAGTCACATCCAGCATTTCCTATTTATTTCTACAGCATGAAATATAAAACTATATTTTTTTACTTGATTAACAGGAAATGCAGAACTTGATAATGAACCAGCAGCGCCTCGTCTATCTAGAGTAGACATGGACCAGCTTCTTCTGGATCCAACTCGGTAATACCAATTTATAAACATTGAGCTTAAATTCCTGATTTTCTTGATACAGTTGTAGTTATACCACATTGAATTATACTTTAGTAACCAATTGCATATTTCAGTATCCTCGTACCAAATAAAACCACTAGAAATTGTTCTTTAGTTATTAATGAACTCAAAATGATTAATTGTATTCCCCAAATCGAATATCAACTATTTATTTTACTCTACATTGACTTTTGTATCACTTTGCTTTCAACCAGTTGTTACAAACTTACAATCCAGTATGAATAGTTTGAATTCCAAATCTGTCACCATTCTAGGATTTATTATATTGACATCCAGTACAAGTCTTTGCTCTCTCATTCCTTTCTGATTGCATGGAGCAGATGGGCTTCCATAAAGTTAGGTATGAACATGCCAGCCCGAGTTGAACAGACAGTGAGACGAAATGATTGTGAAACTCAACTGATTGGAGAACCAACTGGTGAATTATATGATGTTATCCTCTACTTTGGTATAATAGACATACTACAAGACTATGATATTAGCAAGAAACTTGAGCATGCATACAAATCAATGCAGCACGATCCTACTTCAATCTCGGCCGTTGATCCAAGACAATACTCAAGACGCTTTCGAGATTTCATTTACAGAGCTTTTGTAGAGGACACATGAAAGATATAGAATTGACCAAAGTCTTCAACATGCACTCCATGGCAATCCATGCAGCCAGTTTACCCTTTTACATAAAGATGAGACTAGTTACCAGTTAAAGTATTGGCCGACATCGCGGCAGAGGATAATTCAAGGCTCCGTAAAATTCCTGCTTTTGCCATACGTAACTGCAGTTTCCCTTTTTGATCATCTCTATTAGCTTACATATACAAGGTATAGTATTAGATTTGTCATAACTAGAGTTACTGAAGCTTGTTTGCTGTAAAAATTAATTAACCAAGTGTTACTAGCATCGATTCTTTTTGTACCCAAAATTCTTTCCCAGAAGGTGAAGTGAATCTACGCTTGACACGAATTATTATGTACAGAAGGTCATAATGTAAGTAGCCATTAGTTATTTATGTAAAGGATCCGGCTACGGTACCACGCGTGGTCCGTGCCACACTCTTTGAAAATATCATTGAGGCCCTTTTACTTATTCTTATTTAAACTTTATTTCACAAATATTAAGTTCATTTCTCCCAAACCCGTGAATCATTCAACGGCGATCAACGTAAATCAGCACACTCGGTGGCTGTGGCTAGTTGGAAAAGACAGAGGGAATTATAAGGAACAAACCTCGAGTGGTGGGGTCACCGGAACCCGGTGAAATCACGGCGAATTGAAGCCACGATTCCATGAGTTTTCACGGTTTAGATCGGTGGCTTTACTCAACACTTTCCGGCGATAAGGATGGCATGGAGATGATCGCACGCACGAAGCTTAGATTGGTACCAACCTTGGCAGGTGGAGTGGCCTAAACAGAAACTAAGCGGGTCAAGTTCGTTGCCCGGCCGGTTCATTTGCCACAAGGTCGGCATGGAAATGACCGCAAGATCGCACGAAGCCCGATCGGGTACCAACTGTAGCCGGTGGAGTGGTCGGAAATGAAAACGGAATGTGGGTCGAGTTTGTGGGTTTTTGTGATAAAGACAGGGGTATTTTGATACATGTAATATAGAATAAAAATTTGTAAATAATAGATACTATAAGGGTGCTAACTAAAATATTTATATGGATTCAATATAAATTAATTTAATATTTATAAAAAAATGTAAAAAAATGAGTTAAGGATGAGTGATATTTTCAAATAGTGTGGCGTGGTACCGTAGCAAATGGATCCTTATGTCAATAATTTTCTTGCGTAAACTTCTTTCAATTTCAATCCATGGTTTTTTGTTATTTTTATGCAGTTTCATACAACCCCAAACAAATTTAAAATCATTTTTTAAAAAAGAATAATAATATTTTTGCAAAGAACACGGAAAATTACATATAGTTACGCTAAATATAAGGCCTAAGCTTCATTAAAATCTGTAATTTTGAGTCGGTTTATTCAACATCTCAAAGAATGGTCTGCTACTGGAAAGTTAACGATATAGTTGACCGTGCCCCACAAGATGCCCATTTCTTAATTGTTTTTAAATTTATTTTATTTCTTAATATATATATAACCAAATTTTGGCAACAATGAGTATAAAGGGTGACAAAACGAATAAACGAATCGAATTCAACTTAAATCATAAATGAACTAGGTCAAAATTCTGTTGATTCAGATTCGATTTGTTTATTAAATGAATTGAAATCTCAGCAATCAGATTCAATTCATTTATTAAACAAATATTCGGTTCGATTTGTTTAATTTGTTTAGTAGAATTAATAAACGAATCAAATCGAATCAAATCCGGATTCGTTTATTATTCGTTTATCCTATTACAAATCTATAACAAATCGAATCAAATCAGGATTCATTTACAATTTGTTTAGAAAAATATAATTAATAAAAAAAATTAAGTAAAATAAAATATAAAAAAACTACAAATTTAATATTCTACAACAAAATACATATAGCCCAAACTATATTTTAGGATTAAATATACAATCATTCAAATACCAAATACCAAATCCTTAATAATATAAATAACCTTCAAATTTTAAAAAATTTTCCAATAAATTTTAGGATAAAAAGTAATTTAACTAAACGAATAATTAACGAATTTTAAATAAATCGTCCTATATTCGATTCGTTTATAACTTATTTATTAAACGAATTCTAAACAAATAAAAGAATCAATATCTTCAAATCCAGATTTGATTTGTTTAATTATCAAATCGAATCGAATTCACCAATTTATTAAACAAATAAATTTTTTTCAAACCCAAACCCATTTAATTAGCATTGAATCAAATCGAATAAACGAATCCTAACCATGTTACCACCCCTAAATTGAGTATTGAAACCTGGTCTTTTATTTGAAAAAATTATAATTCAAGGCTTCAATCAATAAGCCAAGCCAATTGTCATTTGTAATAGCAAATCCTCAATAAATTAATAATTTTAATTAAAAATAATTTTTGTTAGTCTCAATTTGTGTCCACGTGGTAAATTAATAGTTTGATAAATTTATAAGATAATAATTTTTCAAAAAAATCTTATTTTTCTATAGGTCCCACCAACTATATAAAATGCTAATTGTTTAATTTGAAACTAAATCTATTACAGTAAGACCTCGATAAATGATTGTTCAATAGATTAATAATCTCACTTAAATAATAAATTCTTCTGGTCCCGACTTGCCATTAAGTGTACAAAAATAATAATTTCACTAAATGCATAAAATAATAATTTTTTCAAATCTTTTAAGGACCAACGAAAATATAAATTAATAATTGATCAAATATAAAAATATATTAACAATAAACAACATATAAAATTCATATTATTAAGAATATTTTCTTTGTAACTTATATTTCTCAATTAAACTCTATTCCAAAATATGCATCTAAAGTTGTTTGTTTTTTCTTTGTTCCTAAATTAAATTCAGCCTCATTCTTATTTTTTTGTAAAGCATGCATTGCATGTATTTTTTTTCTTACTGTAGAAAGTAGGTATTTAAAGTTATTATTGCTTGAAAAGCCTTTATTGTGAAATCATTTGGTAAACTATAACTGTCATCTGGATCATGATCATCATCACCGAATGTACCAATTACTCTTTGAATAATCTCTTCATCAATAGAAGATTCCATCGCTGCATCATTTTCACAAAGATAATTCAAAAGATACTCAATATCCATGGCATTTCTCTAGCATAGACCAAAAATAGCTTCATGTAATCCATGGATGTCTTCATCTTCACCAACTTGTTGTTCCATAGCCACACCTTTGTCTGACTAAATTTTACACTGTCGAAAACAATTTGCAATGGTTGTTGTCTTCACATCAATGTTTCAATCCACATTAATAAAATTGATAGCATTTAATATGATTTTTTCTAGATTTATTGCTCCTATCTCGTAGCCTTCCAAGATGTTAGGAAAAAAAAATGACATCGATAATGAGTTTTTAGTGCTAGAATAATCCCAGCATCAAATGATTGAATCTTTGAGATTGTATCACGAGGCAAGAAAAAATAGTTCAACATGATCAAGCCTTCAAATAATCTTTGGATGGGCTGGGCAATTGTCCACCAAAAGTAGAACTTTTTCTATCATTCATTCTCTTTATCAAACCAATAAACAAATTCTTCAAAAAAGTAATCTAGTCATCCATACTTTCTTATTAACTCGATAATGACAATTAAGATTGCTAATGTTTATATTTATAAAGCATTTAGGATTAACATACTTACTAATAATCCAAAATGGTGCTTTGTCAGAACCATCATCATTGCAACAAATAGCAATAGTAATTCTCTCCTTGTTTTTCTATCCTTCCAATTACTTTGTAGCAA
This sequence comes from Atalantia buxifolia, assembly GCA_030444775.1. NCBI lineage: Eukaryota > Viridiplantae > Streptophyta > Magnoliopsida > Sapindales > Rutaceae > Atalantia > Atalantia buxifolia. Next base: position 17,150 of record JASUUI010000216.1, on the reverse strand, counting down.
GCAAATGATCTGCTTCCAAACAATAAAATAAACTCGTTTTATCTGTATTGTAGATATTCTTCCATTGAAATTGGTCTAGTTTAGCTTTTATACTTGGTAAAGAAGCTTCAATAATCTCCATAGCTACCGAACCACTTTCACTAAACCTTCGATAAGATTTAATTTCATGTCTCACCTTAAATCGCTCGAGCCAACCACTTGAGAAGTTAAATTCCGGATTAAAGTAGAAAACTTTTTATATTCGCATGGTGCTTTCCTCATATGATCAATCAATATAGATTTTTCTACTCCTTTCAAATGAGAAGTTATGATTCTAATGATTTGAGTCTAAAATTAAAATAATGGATTATGTATTTATAGAGTTTGTGGTTTATGTTCTATGGACTATATGTAAAATAGCAATAGTGTCACACGAATCTTATGGCTATTAAAGCCAAATCTCAAGGATTATTTGTCAACCATATCCCTCCTTGATTGGGGCCACTACTCCATGATTTCCATGCTTATACCGTGTATGCAAAGCATATTCTAGACTAATTTTAGCATATTCTATGATCATACCAATAATTATTTTTATTTGTTTCTTTTTACACACTTCTTTTATACATGTATCAAGAAAACTCTTCATAAATTAATAAATATTCATTTATCAATAAATTAAATAAATTATTCATTTATCGATAAAATAACCTTATCAAAATAAATTTTTTTGGGGTCCCAACAATATTATTTTATAGAGGTTTTACTGTAATAGATGGCTTTTGAAATTGATTCGAATTGAATCGTCTCAAATTTTTGTAATATGAAAAGAAATTTTAGTTAGTATTGTCGTTTTACAACAAAAAATTGTACATTGTTAATATTGTTTTAAGTCCTCTTTTGTGTGAAACAAATTCTATAGTAGAGCTTTCATCTTTAACTTGGAAAAATAAAAATTATTCAAAAATCTTATTGTATAAGAAATCTATAAATACCAAATCAATTAAAATATATAAATACCAAATCAATGTAAATTAACACCAATATCAATGTAAATCATTACTAAAATAAGAAATCTCTTTATAAATTAATAATTTATTGATTAATTAATATCTACTAAATTAATAGATTTTTTTTTATAGTCATAAGGTTATTAATTTATCGAAATTTTATTGTATTTAAATAGCTTATATAAAGATCATTCATTTAAATTTTCTAAAATATAAATTTTTATAATAAAATAAAAATATTAAAAATATATAATATTTTTCATTAATTTTTTTTATAAGCGGATTAATTCATTGACTTAAACTATATTAAAAAAATAGTACATTTGCATAAATTAACACCAATAATAGTATGAAAAATTAACTATCAAAATAATTCAATTAAAACTAAATTAATAACTAGAAATTAATTTATAATTTGAAATAACATAAAATTAATGAATAATATAAATTCAACTCAATTGAAATGGAACAAAACATTAATAGATTTAGGTTTGAAATAATTTAATATAACTAATAATAAATATTTAAATATGAATATATTTAAATAATATTAATTAAAAATTAATAATATAAATAATTATTGGATTATTTAGCACAATTCATTTTCTTAGTGAATATGTTATAACAATTGTATGACTTTATTATTTTGTGATTATCTTATGATATGTATAAACTTGTATTCATCATCCTAAGATGATTTTTGAACTAATCTTGAAAAGTTAACTATTTATTTATGTTGTTAAATTATTTAGAGATTATTTGATTAAATTATTTGCTTTGATATTTATTTCGCAGGTTATATATTTAGAAAATATTGAAAAATACACTTCTGAAAATTTAAGGTTATAAGTTTCGGAGGAATTATGACATTTTTAATATCTTTTAATAAAAATTTTAAATTTCTAAATTTAAGATTTTTACATTTAGTATTTTTTAAGTACTAATAAATATTATTTTCTTAATATATAATTTAAATTAATCACAAAAAAATTAATATAGTACAGTGCAGTACCAAATATAATACAATTAAGGACAATTATTCACCGACCACTTTTTTTTTGCACTTTTTTTAAAAGTGCAATTCTTAATTTATTTTTTTTTTTTGGCTGAACTTCACTTAATGTTATATTATTTTGCACATGTCCACTTCCGTCTTCAAATTGTTATAACACGTTGGGTTAAAATGATTATTTCACCTATGCTTCAAAAATAGTGTCATTTAGAATATGTGATTAGAAAAAAAAAGGACAATTATCCACCTATTACCTTTTATTCTTTGCACTTTTTTAAGTAAAAAAATTTCTAATTAATACCAAAATTATTGTTTTGCCCATCATTAGCACCAACATAGCACTCTCTATTCTCGCACACACAGAAATCCTCCTCCTCCTCCTTATGATGCTGATGATAATGCTGCTGTTGCTGCTCCACCTCAAACTCATAGCCACTCCTTAACATAAACTCGATCACATCTTCCAATTCTTGAACTCTCTTATCAAACTCTAGCTTCTCCTCTGCAATTCCTCAATCTTTGATCTCAAGCTTGCAATCTCCTCCGTCGTCGCATCGATCTGTTGGAGCAACCGCTTCTCCTCCACTTGCCAAATGTTCCTATGGCTCAAGATCCCTGTTGGAAAAATATGCTCTTTAAAAACACATGTATTTATTTAATTATAATAAATAATTTTTTATTAATAAAAAAATGAGGTATTTTATTCAAATATCTTAATTGCATTAATATTTTGAGTAAAGTCCATTTAATCATATTATATGTATTTATGTGATCACCATGTGGATTCACAGAAGATATAAATACAAATTATCTTATGATTAAATAAATTATGTTCGCAGTTGATAAATAAAGTTGGACACTTTATTTAGGTATAGACTGTAATAAATTCATTCAATGGTTTGTCTTGATCATGTATGAATTTATTGATGTAATCGACTACATTGAACGAGGATTACATATGAGATTTAACCTTATAATAACCGCTTAATTTATTAAATCTCATAGGCATTGATTTTATTGTAATCTTAATCTTGAGTTAGTTATGATTTCATAATTGTAATTGTTATTCCATTTGAGTTACCAATGGGCACGACACACACTTGTGGTCAAGATTACCCAGTATCTTGGTGGGAGTAATTATGAGTATTGGAGTTATAGATTAATAATATAGAATTTGTACACATCTCTTGATGGGTTTTCGACACTTGATCATAGAATTCTCACCATAGTGTGTCAACATATTTATTATGTTGAAAATGATCATTAGAGAAAATCAGTAAGTATCAAGGAACAAAGGATTATGCAGTAAAGAAATCAACGTGGCATGGGTCGAATTATTATTCGAGAACACTATCCTAGATAGCATACAATTATGGAGGTCAGTTCCAATCTTTTAGTGGAGTAGATTTAGAATTAAATAATTGGGCTAGTTTAATTATATGCTTAATTATTGTAGCCACTATTGTATGTACCCAATTGATCCCCGGGTTAGCTCATTTAATTGATTGTGCCGCTATTGGATTAATATACAAGATAACTAGTTATTTGGGTTAAAAGCCTAAATATATTATTTAGTGGGAGGCTCCATGTAATGTACTTGTGTATAAAGGGCCTTATGTTACTTTACAAGGTGGGCCTCCTATAGGAAAAAATAAGTAACGTAACTTTTATTTTTGGAGCCTAGGGTTTCACTAAAGGGAGATATAAAAAGGCTTATTTTCTCTATAGAAAAAAAAGAATACTTTATACGATCGGAGAGAAAAAATCTTTTTCTCTCTATCAAGATTATAGAGAAAAATTTTCTCCTGCTAGTTACTATTAGTAGTGATAAAGGCGCCCACACATCAAGTGCAGATCAAATTGAGTCATAACCTAGAAGATCATTGGTGACGGATTGTGATCTAACAAATGTGGTGGTGACGAATCGTGATTTAATAGGCGTGGTGGTAACAGATCGTGATCTGGGAGCCTAAATCACTTCAGGGGAAAAAGCTATACCGAATTTTCAAGGTACGATTTCTAGATTACAAATTCTTATATATTGTATGAGAGCGCTCTTAAAAGTTTTTATAAAATTTTAAAAACTAATTTTTCTCCAACAATTGGTATCAGAGCCATCTCATATTAATAAATAAGAATTTCGTATGAAATTAATCTTGATATTTATGTATTAGAGTGGCACGATTTATTCAGATATATATTATGTTAACATTTATGTTAACATAATGTTGATTTTGATGATAACAAATAAAATTAAGAATGATTAAGTTTTTGAAAGCTTAAATTATTTTTCTTACATTTTAAATAAATCATTATTTTCACATTATAAAGATTTTATATCTAATGGAAAAATGATTTTATGAAATTGGTTGTTTTTCAAGTTTATGGTTTAATTGAAAGAATTTTAAAATATTTGAAATCAACAAGTATTGCTTGAAATTTTGAAGAAGGACTTATTTGAAATGTTTCATTGTATTTTGGGTCATATCATAATTTTATAAAGTTTTGGGATTCAAAATGTTTTATTTAGAAATTCTGAAATTGAACCTATTTGTAAAGTTTCTTAACATTTTGGGCTATCATACAGTTATATAAAGTTTTGGGTTCAAACTGTCAATTTGTAAAATAGTTCATCAAGTTATCATCAGAGCGCCATCAGAGTAGTTCACATGAAGCGATCAACGTAGCAAACGACGATCCGACAGTGAGCAAAATTAAAGCTTAGCCTCTGGACACTAACGACGATCCGACATCTAGATAACGGCAATCCGACATTGAACAGAATTGAAAGATTAACCTCTAGACACTAACGGCGATCCGACATCTTGATAACGGCGATCTGACAATTTGAAAATCCGGCCCAACGGTCATATTGACCAGTCAAACGGCGATCCGACAGTGAGCAGAAAGTCAATAACGGCTAGTTTTTTAGCTCCAACTATAAAAACTCAAAGCCAATTCATTTTCAATAACTCAAGCAAGCAAAATCAAAGGGCACACAACATATATCAAGCTCTCAAATCGCAAATCAAAAACATTGAATCATCTTTTGTTCTTCAATTTGTTCATCTACTCTTAAAGAGAGTTTTTGTTGTAATCTTCATTTCCTCATAAATTTGTGAGTGTTTAAGTGTGTGAGACACTTGAGTGAAGAGATTGAGAGATAATCTCTTTGTTGTAAAGGTTCATTGACACCTTGAAGTCAATTGTAAGCATTTGAAACCTTGGAAAGGCTTGGATAGTGAAATCCTCAAGCTTGGGTTGCTTGGAGGCGTAGATGTAAAGGGGATAGCCGAACCACGTAAAAATCCTTGAGTTTGCTTTCTCTTACCCTGCTCATTTATTATTGTGCTCTTATTGAATTTATTGTTTTGGATTCCATTAAGGCATTAGATTTAATTGTTGTGTGGTTTGCTTAAGATAAGTTTTTAAATCCCAATTCACCCCCCTCTCGGGTTGCACACTTGTATTTCATTTTGGTATCGGAGCAAGGTGCTCTTATTTAGACTTAACCGTCTAGAGTCAAAGATCAATAGCAACTCAAATTAGCTCAACCTTCATGGAAGGCCAATCTACTACTAGACCACCATTTTTATAGAAATGATTATCCTTATTGGAAAACTAGGATGAAAGTATTTTTACAAGCCTTAGACTATGAAATATGGGAAATAGTTTGTGATGGCTCATTCATTTCTACGAAGAATGCTTTAAGTGAATTGGATAGGAAATATATGTCTTTAAATTCTAAGGCTATGAATGCTTTATTTTGTGCCTTAGATAAAAAGGAATTTCATAGAGTTTCAAATTGTTCTAATGCTTATGAAATTTGGAGAAAACTTGAAGTTTTGTATGAGGAGACTACAAACGAGGAGGAATTTCATGAAGTGTCAAATTTGGCACTTATGGCAATTGGAGATGAATCAGATGATGAGCTTGATGAGGTAAGTGATCATAGCTATGATGAATTACATGATGCGTTTAAAGAATTGTGTAATGAGTGGATGAAAATTAGTAAAAAGAATGCATGTCTTAAAAAGAAAATAGTAGAGCTCACAAATGAAATTGAATCTCTAAATGCAAAAATTGTATGCCTAGAATTAGAGAATAAAACATTGTATGATAAAATTGCATTATTAAATGAGCGATGTAGCACTTCACACGAGCATCTAAAATCACATGTAGATGACTTGAAAAATGAAAATGATGCTTTACAAAAATACAATGTTTCATTAAATGAAAAGATCAAAGAATTGGAATTAGATAATGGAATGTTACATAATAAGATTGCATCATTTAAATGCAAACAAAGTACTTCATATGAGCATGAGAAATCACATGTTGATGAATTAATGAAAGAAAATGAAGTGCTTAAGAAGAAGAGCAATGAGCTAAATCAAATTGTGTTAAAATTCACAAATGGGCAAAATATGTTGGATAACTTACTTAATACACAAAAATGTGTATTTGATAAAGGAGGTATTGGCTATAAGCCAAATTTGAAGCAAAAATATTATAAGAGTTATTTTGTTAAAACTACCTCCATTAATGATCAAATTGTATGCCATTATTGCAATCAAAATGGTCACATGAGTTATAGATGCCATGTTAAAAGAAATGCATATTATGGAGCAAAATGTATTTGGGTTCCAAAAGGAACCATTGCTAACACTCAAGGACCCAAGAGTATTTGGGTACCAAAGCACACAACTTGAATATTTTTTTGTAGGTACCACAAACAAGGAATGGTGGAGAGTTCCTTGATGAAAGCTTGTGAAAATAATCATTTGATCATGATCTAAGAGAAATGATGAGTAAGATGATTTAATTGTTTTGATAACAATTTTTGACATATTGATTTTATTGAATAGATCATGATAAATGGATAATAACTTGAATTTGTGAAAGTATGCTTGTATGTTTACATGATGGAATTATCATTGTGTATAACATTGAGTGATTTATCATGATGCCTTTGTTTGATTTGATGATTGTATGGTCTTTGATTTCATCTTCTCAATTGTCTATCATCATTGTCCATCTCTTATATATGTGTGAATTCATATGCCATTAATTGTGTTATATCATCATTCATTTATAAAATTTACACACATGACTTATTGCACTTATGAATTTGATCACTTATTCTTTAAGCTCATAATGATGGCTTATCTTAATAGTTATGTTAATTTTGATGATCTATATATTGTCATTATATACTTATGCTTTGCTTAAGATTTTAGATAAAGAATATGTTTTGATGATTTCATGTGTTCGATAAAGTTTGATCTTATGCAATCTATGTTTGGTAAATGAATCTATTTACTTATTGTTTGGTAAATGAATGCATTTTTTGTACTTTATTGATGTATTGTCGAATTTGCATTACTTGCTTTAAATGTTATCGAAAGGGGGAGAAATACATATACTTCAAGAATTTTACGTATACAAGATTTTAAGTTATATTGAAACGTCACATTAGGTCTTTAATGAGTTTTCTTGATTTCTAAAATGTGATTAGTAATTATGGAGCTTGAAGTCAATTGTAAGCATTTGAAGCCTTGGATAGTGAAATCCTCAAGCTTGGGTTGCTTGGAGGCGTGGACGTGGCAAGGATAGCCGAACCACGTAAAATCCTTGAGTTTGCTTTCTCTTATCCCTGCTCATTTATTATTGCGCTTTTATTGAATTTATTGTTTTGGATTCCATTAAGGCATTAGATTTAATTGTTGTGTGGTTTGCTTAAGATAAATTTTTTAAATCCCAATTCACCCCCCCTATTGGGTTGCACACTTGTATTTCATATTATTTGTTTAATATATGATAAAGCATGTTAATGGTTTGTCTTAATTCATGGTTAGATTTTTTGTTATATTTTTCAGTTATATTTTTCCTTTAGATCTGTAACAAGAGGGGTGGTTTATTATCAACATATTTCTCTCTTGATTTATTTTATTATAATAGAAATTTTGTAAGCCAAAATTGGCCTAAGAAATTTGTAAATCGTTTGGAGAATAATCACGCGACGCACGATTGGAGAAACGAAGGCTGGAAATTTCAGCGGCAGCAACCAACCGGCGCACGCTGCACACGCTGCACATGCGTACGCTGCCAACGTGGCCAGCCAGCGTCTTGCAACCAGCGTTACCCGGCGATTCTGCGGCGGTAAATAGCGCTACCCGACAGTTGTGCGCCGCAGTGCAGTGTGTTTCGGTGGCGGCTGAGCAAAGAATCGGTGACTTCGGCGTCGGATCGGCGTCGGAAACGGCTGCTGTCTGGTGTGAAAGAGATGAACAATAACTATTTTTTGGAGATGGTGGCTGGGGAAGAAGGAAGAGAAAAAGATGGATTTAGGGTTTTAATGGTTTTTATCATTGAGGTCCCTATGGTTTCATAATTTTCTTTCGGGTAGATAAGGTTTAATTTTTTGTATTTAAGTCTAAAAGCAGTTTTGGACTTAATGAATCATAGTTTTAGGCCCAATTAAAATTGGCCTTAATGGATTAAAATGCATAGATAAAATTAAGACTTGGACTATTGGCACTCCTCCAAAATTCTTTTAGAACCCCCTTTCATTATACTAAACTTAATGCCAAAATTACCCACTTATTTCTAAATAAACACATTTAATTTGTGAATTTTTAATTTTTTTCTCATTCCTCACAAATAATTTTTATCAGTAATAAACTTCTTGATAAAAATCAATGAATAAAAAAAATTATCTCTGAGACTATGATGTAAAAGTTTTAGTATGAGCCTAAAAAAAGTAAGATAATTTTATCAAAATGTATTTTATTTATTATCAATAGATTGTCTTATTAATTGAAGGAAAGTTTATAGAGAATTTGAGAAAAAAATTACATGTGTGAATGTGATAGCAGAGAAAATATAAGAGTTTTGTTTTTTAAAGAGAGAAAATATAAGAGTTTTGTTTTTTAAAGAGAGAAAATATAAAAATTTGAAATAAGATAAAATAAATGTGAGATATATTAAAGTATTTGTCTTAAAATGTAACTGTAATAAAAGAGGGGTTTGAAAAGAATTATGGAGGGGTGCCAATAGTCCAACTCTAAAATTAAATCCATTAAATTTATTTTTTAGTCCAAAAGTTTTGTTTAAAAAAAAAGCCATGAATTAAGATTATTTAATTATTTTTCTATATGTTATGTTTTGAATGATAACATGCCATAATAACATATCATATAGAATAGGTAGTGTCACTCTATGCATAATGATACATGTCATTCATTAATTATGAATCTCATTATATTGTTTGAAAATTGAATATGCTTAATAATATTGGATATCATCTAGATAATATTATCGAAGTTTGCAATTAACAATATAATTAATGTATGTTTTAAAAGGAAAAACTAATTTTAAAATATTGAGTGGGAGGGAAAATTCAAGATAATTTTTCCCACGGACTCCATTGTTAGTTCAATAATAAAATTATATATATACCTCGACTTCACGATACGGTGATGCTCCATACTAAGGTATATATATTAGATATTTTATTTGATAAACTTCTTTAAAGATAAAATTGAAATATTTTTCAATCGATTGTTCACCCCAACGGTGACTATTGATATGAAAATACGTAGATTGAAACAATGGTTATACACTTTCAACTAAAATTTGTTATTAACCTTCCCAATGAAGCTATGTTAACAAATTTAGGTCCAAAAGGATAACGATAATTATTTATCATGTCTCTACATGAAAGTAAATAATTCAATGGATAATTGGGTCTAGTAAGTGTAGACATGACTTCCCCAACAGATAGCTTGTCAAAGCGGTACTAGATTATCGTTACAATAAATTAAAACGCATTTATGGTTTTTTTCATTTTTGTCTTTTATTGTGAATATTATATCAAATTATTTATGTATGGATGTTTTATTTTTCAGAAAATGTCTTTCCTGAGCCCACTTACTATTATTTTGAGTCAAAACAAACTCACTGGAGAGAACTATATAGATTGGAAAAGAAATCTATTCATTGTTCTGACTGTTGAAAATTACAAATATATCTTAACCCAGCCATGCCCTCCAGTTCCAGCGGAAGATGCTCATAGAAATTAGAGGAGGCTTTATGAGAAATGGAAGAAAGCCAATGAAATGGCAAAATGCTACATTTTAGCCTCGATTTCTAATATTCTGCAGACCAAACATCAAAACTTGGAGACTGCCACTGAAATAATGGATAGTCTCCAAGAGATATTCGGGTAGAGTACTCGCTCCGCGAGACAAGTAGCACTGAAAGGCATTATGAACTGCAAAATGGGGAAGGGCACAAGAGTTCGTGATCATGTCCTCAAAATGATGGACTATTTGAATGAGGCTGAGATTCAAAGAGTATAAATCGATGATAACTCAAAGATTGACATGGTGCTAGAATCTCTGCCAGAAACATTCAAGGAGTTTAAAGTCAATTATAACATGAACAAAAGAAACATGACCTTAACTGAATTGATGAACGAACTCCATTCTGCTGAAGACATCTATCGCGATCGAAATCTCTAGGAAGCATAAATATTGCTGAAAAAGGTTCTTTTAGGCCTAAGCCGAAAGGCAAGGGTAAGAAGAAAGTTGAGAAAAAGAAACCGTCCACCAAGCAAGATGGCATGCTGAAAGGTAAATGCTTCAAGTGTGGACAGAAAGGTCATTAGAAAAAGGATTGCCCTAAGATTGTGAAATCAGGTATGGGAAATCTTTTTGTAATTGAAGCCTGTTTAGTTCAGAATCCTATTGACACTTGGGTGTTGGATTCAGGAGCTACTAATCATATTTGTAATTCACTTTATTAGTTTCAGGAAACCAGGAAAATAAGTGAAGGAAGCGTAAAGCTGCAATTAGGGACATAACAGTTCGTGTCGGCGGTGAAGACTAGATCATTTTTATTATCTTTAATAATGAGACTTTAGTTTTGAATAATTGTCTTTATGTTCCAGGACATTAAGAGGAATTTAATTTGATAGCTTGTTTGTCAAAACAAGGGTACACTTTATAATTTTGGATCCTCTGTTTCTATTTTTATAATAAGAGACTTATTTGTTTTGGAATATTAGAAGATAGATTATATCATTTAAGTCCTATGATCCATTCTATGCATGACACAGTGATCAATAATAATGAGCATACACATTTATCTAAGAAAAGAAATATTTCTTCTAACCAATGTTATCTCTGGCATTTGCGCTTGGGTCATATAAACCAAAATAGGATACAGAGAATTATTAAAGATAGGCTCTTGGGTCCGCTAGAAAATGAAACATTATCACTCTGTAAATCCTGTTTAGAAGGAAAAATGACCAAAAGGCCGTTCTCGGCGAAAGGTGTACGTGCAACAGTACCACTTGAATTGGTACATACAGATGTATGTGGACCAATCAATGTACAAGCTCGCAGAGGTTATGAGTATTTTATCACTTTCACTGATGATTACTCGAGATACGGTTATATTTATCTAATACGTCATAAGTCTGAAGCTCTTGAGAAATTCAAAAAGTATAGGGCTGAGACAGAAAAGCAATTAGATAAGAAAATAAAGAAACTTTGATCTGATTGAGGTGGTGAAATTCTCAGGAGATTTTAAAGAGTATCTGGTTGAAAATGAGGTTATATTTATCTAATACGTCATAAGTCTGAAGCTCTTGAGAAATTCAAAAAGTATAGGGCTGAGACAGAAAAGCAATTAGATAAGAAAATAAAGAAACTTTGATCTGATTGAGGTGGTGAAATTCTCAGGAGATTTTAAAGAGTATCTGGTTGAAAATGAGATTATATCTCAATTAACTGCCCCAAGAACACCACAATAAAATGGGGTAGCTGAAAGAAGAAATAGAACTCTTTTGGATATGGTGAGATCTATGCTTAGTTATTCGTCATTACCAATCTCTTTTTGGGGACTAGCATTAGAAATTACAGTTTACCTCTTGAACTTAGTTCCATCTAAGTCAGTGCCTAAAACCCAATAGAATTATGGTCGTGTCGAAACCAAGTTTACGACATATCCGTATTTGGGGATCACCAGCACATGTGCTGAAACCAAAGGCAGACAAAATGGATTCACGTTCTGAGGTTTGTATATTTGTGGGATATCCCAAAGGAATAAGGGGAGGTTTATTTTATAGTGCTCAAGATATGAAAGTGATCGTGAGCACACATTTCACTTCCCTCGATGAAGACTATATGAATAACTTCAAACCTAAAAGTAAAGTAATACTTGAAGAACTGTCAAGTGATCAGGTTGATACTCAGATTTCAACACCTGCCATTGAATAGGAAGAACATCAACAACCAGCTGATCAACACAGAATTATCCCTAAACAACCATCACTTTTAGAACCTCGTCGTAGTGGGAGGGTAACTAGGTTACCTGCGAGATACATGTTATTGGGAGAAACCTATACGGCTATCTCAGATGAACATGTACAAGATCTCACAAGCTACAACGAAACTCTAATAGACAGAGATGTTGAATTTTGGAAAAAAGGCCATGAATCAACCATCACTTTTAGAACCTCTCAGAAATCGTAGTGGGAGGGTAACTAAGTTACCTGCGAGATACATGTTATTGGGAGAAACCTATACGGCTATCTCAGATGAACATATACAAGATCCCACTAGCTACAACGAAACTCTAATAGACAGAGATGTTGAATTTTGGAAAAAGGTCATGAATCAAGAAATTGAATCTATGTATTCCAATAAAGTCTAGGAACTTGTAGAGGCACCAAATGGATTAAAACCTATAGGGTGCAAGTGGATTTATGAGAGAAAAAGAGGAGTAGACGGAAGGGTGGAAACATTTAAAGTAAGATTAGTAGCCAAATGGTTTACTTAGAAAGAGGGAATCGATTATGAGGAAACTTTTTCTCCTAAGTTGCTATGCTTAAATCCATCGAGATTACGCTTTCTTCATTCACGCATTGCTGCTAGATTATGAAATTTAGCAAATGGATGTCAAGACTGCCTTTCTTAACTGGCATCTTGAAGAAGACATTTACACGCAGCAACCAGATGGATTTATACAAAAAGGCCAAGAACACATGGTATGTAAGTTGCAGAGATTCATTTATGGATTGAAGCAAGTATCCCGGTCATGGAACATCAGATTTGATCAAGCGATTAAATCGTTTGGATTCATTCAAAACATTGATGAGCCATGTGTGTACAAGAAAATTCAGAAAAAATCTGTAGCCTTCCTAATTCTTTATGTAGACGATGCTCTCCTAATTGGAAACGATATAGGAGTATTGACTACAATAAAGAGTTGGTTAGCAAAATAATTTGATATAAAAGACCTGAGAGAGGTAAGTTATATTCTTGGTATCAAATTACTTTAAACCGAAAGAATAAAACTTTAGCCTTGTCTCAAGAGGTCTATATCGATAAGATATTGGCTAGATTTAGTATGAAAAATTTCAAGATCGGTTTATTACCATTCAGACATGGAATTATATTCTCTAAGGATCAATCACCTAAAACATCTAAAGAGATAGAGAAAATGAGACGAGTTTCCTATGCAGAAGCTATGGGAAGTCTCATGTATGCCATGCTTTGCACTAGGCCAGACATCTGTTTTGCGGTAGGGATGGTTAACAGATATCAATCTAATCCTGGACCTGAACACTAGACTGCAGTTAAGCATATAATAAAGTATCTGAAAAGAAGTAAAAATTATATGCTTGTGTATTCCGGTGATGATCTCATTCCAGTGGGTTATACTGATTCTGACTTTATGTCAGATAAGGATTCCAAAAAATCAACTTCCGGCTATGTGTTTATATTAGGAAGTGGAGCTGTTAGTTGGAGGAGTGTGAAACAATCTTGTATCACAGACTCCACTCCACAACTGAAGCTGAATATGTGGCTGCATCTGAAGCTGCAAAAGAAGCTGTATGGCTCCGCAAGTTCCTATAAGATCTTGAGGTGGTACTTGCTGTAACCGCACTCCTTAAATTATTTTGTGATAATAGTGGTGCGATATAGTGCAGAGAGGTGATGTGGAGGTTACTCAGATTGCGTTACAGCAAAACTTGGCAGATCCTTTTACTAAGGCCATACCTAAGAAACCTTTTAACTTACACTTAGAATTCATGGGCATGCGTGAGATGCCAAATATGCTTTGAGAGCTAGTGGAAGATTGTTGGGAAAATGTGCTCTTTAAAAGCATATGTGTTTATTTAATTGTAATAAACAATTTTTCTGATTAATAAAATAAATGAGGTATTTTATTCAAATATCATAATGGCATTAATATTTTGAGTAAAGTTCATTTAATCATATTATTTGTATTTATGTGATCACCATATGGATTCACAGAAGATATAAATACAAGTTATCTTATGATTAAATAAAAATATGTTCGCAGTTGATAAATAAAGTTGGACACTTTATTTAGGTATAAACAGAAATAAATTCATTTAATGGTTTGTCTTGATCATGTATGAATTTATTAATGTAGTACAACTACATTGAACATGATCACATATGAGATTTAATTAACCTTGTAATAACTGCCAGACTTATTAAATATCATAGGCATTGATTTTATTGTAATCTTAATCTTGAGTTAGTTATGATTTCATGATTGTAATTGTTATTCCATTTGAGTTACCAATGGGCACGACACACACTTGTGGCCAAGATTACCCTAAGATCTTGGTGGGAGCAATTATGAGTATTGGAGTTATATATTAACAATATAGAATTTGTAAAATATATCTCTTGATGAGTTTTCGGCACTTGATTATAGAATTCTCTTGTCAGAATGTGTCAACATATTTAATATGTTGAAAATGATCATTAGAGAAAACTAGTAAATATCAAGGAATAAGATGTAATTAAATTGATTAGACAATTGAGATATCGATTTAAATTAATGATGTGGTACAAAAGATTATGCAGTAAAGAAATCAACGTTGCATGGGTCGGATTATTATTCGAGAACACTATCCTAGATAGCATACAATTATGGAGGTTAGTTCTAATCTTTTAGTGGAGTAAATTTGGAATTAAAGAATTGGGCTAGTTTAATTACATGCCTAATTATTGTAGCCACTATTGTATGTACCCAATTGATCCCCTGTTAGCTCATTTACTTGACTGCGCCGCTACTGGATTAATATGTAAGATAACTAGCTATTGTTAGCCTAAAGGGCTACACATAATGTAATTTTGATGATAACAAACATGTGTCTTAAGTGATTTGATAAATATTGTATTTCACAAGTTCACTAGTTCTTGAAGGGTAATATTTATGCAAGTGAATCAAGTGAAATCAAGTTCAAGACACTCATCGGACAACGGCGAAATCAAGAATGAAGTTTAGAGCTCAACGGACGAATTATTGCGATAAATTCTTGTAAAGCCGGTATGATTTAATTAATGCATGATTTAGCATTTGAGAAGCTCAAAAGATTAATTCAATAATTATTTTTCATAATCTAAAAGGTTTTATATTTATAAGATAAAGTATTTTGTGGATTTGAGTAATTTGGACTTAAATGAAAAGTTTTGCAATCTTTGAGTTTGATAAATATTATTTTGAATTTCGGATTTGGACTTATTTGCAAAGTTTTGAAACGTTTTGGGCCATACTATAATTTATGAAAGTATGAGGACCCGAATGAAATTCAATCACATGAAATCCAAAATTGGACAGAGAGGAAGCGGCTAACCGCCTAAGGCTAGCGGCTAGCCGCCTGAGGAAAATCTTATATTTTCAAATTTTGGACTAAAGTGAAAGTTTTTGAAAACTTTGAAAATTATGGGTATTATGTTAAATTTTGAAAAGGACTTATTTGTAAATTTTTATGACGTTTAGGGCCATAGTATAATTATAGAAAGTTTTGGGCTAAAGTGTAATTTTGGTGAACAGTGTTATCAGAAGCAAAATTCAAAAATAACGGTAATATCATCATATACAAGCGGCTAGCCGGATAAATCAAGCGGCTAACCGCTTGGTCGCGGGATTTCGTCTATAACGGCTAGTTTTTTGAGTCTAACTATAAAAACTCAATCCCAACTTCATTTTAAGGACTAATCCAAGCATAAACAAGATCATATAACATATATTGAGCTTCCATTTCGCAAATCATCATTTATTGAATCATTATTGAGTTATTATTTGTATATCCACTCTTAAAGAGAGTTTTATTGTTGTGATTTTCATTTCTCATCAAATTGTGAGTGTACAAGTGTGGAAAACACTTGGGGGGTAAAATTGGGAGATAATCTCTTGTTGTAAAGGTCCATTGACACCTTTGAAGTCAATTGTAAACATTTGAAGCCTTGGGAGGCTCGGATAGTGAAATCCTCAAGCCGGGTGAGCTTGGAGGCGTGGACGTAGGCGAAGGATATAATAAACCACGTAAAAATTCTTGTGTTTGCTTTCTCTTCCCTTACTCTTTTAATATTGTGCTTGATTAAATTTATTGTTTTTTTTTATTAAGACAATAGATTAAATTGTTGTGCGAATTGTATTGCATATTTTTAAAAACCCAATTCACCCCCCCTCTTGGGTTGCATAACTTGTATTTCAGTTATTTGGGTTAAAAGCCTAAATATATTATTTAGTGGGAGGCTCCATGTAATATACTTGTGTATAAGGGGCCTTATGTTATTTTACAAGGTGGGCCCCTATAGGAAAAAGTAAGTTTATTTATTTACAAGGTGGGCTCCTAAATAAATATATTATTTATTTTTGGAGCCTAGGGTTTCACTAAAGAGAAATATAAAAAGGTCTCTTTTCTCCCAAAAGAAAAAAAAAGGAACACCCACTTTATACAGATCAGAGAAAAAAATTTTTTCTCTCTATTCTTGAGAGAAAAATTTTCTCCCGCTAGTTGCTATTGATAGTGATAAAGGCGCCCACACATCAAGTGTAGATTAAACCTGAGTCATAACCTGGAAGAATCGTGATCTAACAGGCGTGGTGGTAACAGATCGTGATTTGGGAGCCTAAATCACTTCAGGGGAAAAAGCTATACCAGATTTTTAAGGTACGATTTCTAGATTACAAATTTTTATATATTGTATGAGAGCGATCTTAAAAGTTTTTATAAAATTTTAAAAGCTGATTTTTCTCCAACAGATCCCACCACCCTCGCGTTAGCCTTCGAGTCCTCTTTCCTACTCGAC